>ML661343.1:1025515-1221458 GCA_007570785.1 Antilocapra americana
TCATCAATTGATGGACACTTAGGTTGTTTCCACATCTTGGTAATTGTATATAACATGTTATAGACATTGGGGTGCATGTGTTTTTCAAATAAGTTTTTATATTTTTTCAGCTATACACCCAGGAGTAGAATTGCTGAGTCATTAGTAGTTCTATTTTTAGTTTTTTAGAAACCTTTTCTTCACATCCTCACCATTTGCTTTTTGTGTTCTTTTTGATGACAGCCATTTTGGTACTAAAAGTTTAGAAGATAAAATGACTATGGCATTTATACCTTTTCTGGAATACACACATTTAGACTTTGAAATTTCTATCTGGATTCAAATTAGCCCTATGGAGTTAAGTTTTTGTGAGTCTTCTCTTTAACACAATTTTTTGAGTTTGTGCACTTTCCCCCCAAATTTCCAAATTCTTTGATTTCTCATTATTTTTTATAAAAGGAATTTTGCCTAAGTTTATAGACTCCCCTAGTATTGCAATCAAATATTATGTTATCATGCTCCTTTCAATATGGATTCAGACATAGTAGATTTTATTGGATGCTGAGATATAGCTTTTGTAACAAATGTTCAAATTTAAGGGTACCCACAATTAAGGGCATTATTTATGTTTCTAGTGCCTTGTTTGTGAGAAGAGAGGATTGAATTAAGTTGTCTCCAAGGTCCAATTCATATCTATGCTTCTTGTGCTAAAAACAAACCAAGAAGGTATAAGAAAGTAAAACAAACAAATGAAAAAACACTGAATACATGATTGTGAAGGATAACATGTGCTCAAAATTATTGTTTATTTTAAATTCCTAGGATATCTTTATTGATGATTTAATTTAAAATAAATGCCACATTCATGAGACTATTCAGGAAAACTAATTCAAGAAGACCATAGGAAAATGTCTTAACTGAATATAATAAATGAAAAGATGGGTTTGTTTATATCTATTATAGATTGTTTGCCCATTAAATACATAGTGAGGGATAATTTCTATTATTATAATGCTGAAAATCCTAATGATGAGTTCCAAATTTTCCTTCCATCCTGTTCTTTGTTTTAAATCTAATTTTCTGGTATTAATATTCAGAGTTTATCCTTCACCAAAAGAGTCTAATTATGGAAAGATGATCAAATTGGTGATGAGCAATTCAACTAGGGATGAAATTCTACAGGTAATGTAAAATGAACTGTGATCAGGAATGACAATGACTTTTTAAGGCTTTTTTCCCAAACTAGTTATTTGAGTCTAAAATAGCAAAGTTAACACAGAATACCAGGCAGAAACCAAATTCACAATAGATGAAATTTTTTCATTTGAGGAATACTAATATTAGTCGAGGAACTGCAGTTGACTACAAGATGAATATATACGAAAAGCATATAGGCTGATGGAGCCACTATATTTGAAACCAATCCCTTACACTCATATGTCAGCTGAAACATAAGATCACACTTCCAATTACTCTGCCTATACAAGGTTTTTTTTTTATAGTTATTATTGTTATCTTTTGACTCATATGCCTACACTAGTAGACATTTAATACTGATTTATCACTTAGTATCATTTACTGATCCTAAAGACACCTCAGAGAATCTGTATTTTCTCTCTGGTTCTGAAAAAAGCAATGTAGTTGAAATGATGATGATAGTGATGAGGATGATGACAACAATGATGATAAAATCTATTATATTTGAATGCTTTCTGTGTGCCAGACAGAGTTCTCAGAGGTTTGCATATTTTATCTCTGACATTTACCCATAAAGAAGGTACTGTGATTGGCTTCATTTTTCAGACTGAGTAAACGGAGGTATTGCGAGATGAACATATCCAGTAGGTTAGGTCAACCAAGATGGTGATGTAGGGGGCTCCTGGACTCCCCTCCCCACACAGACAAATTGAATGTACAGCTGCACACAGCAGTTCCCTCTGAAAGACATCTGGAAACTAGCTGGGCTATTCCTCCTCATCAGGTGAATGAGAAAATACCTACGTCAAAAGGGGTAGGAAAGATAAAACCACAATCTTGCCATGTTGTTGTTATTGCTGTTTAGTCGCTTAGTCATGCCCAGTGTGACCCCATCCACTGCAGCATGCCGGGTTTCCCTCTCCTTCACTGTCTCCCAGAGTTTGCTCAAACTCATGTCCATTGAGTTAGTAATACCCGCCAACCTTATTCTCTGTCACCACTTTTCCTCTTGCCCTCAATCTTTCCCAATATCAGGGTCTTTTCCGATGAGTTAGACTCTTCAGGTTGCCAAAGTATTGGAGGTTCAGCTTCTCAAAATCAGTCCTTTCAATGAATATTCAGGGTTGATTTCCTTTAGGATTGACTGGTTTAATCTCCTTGCTCTCCAAGGGACTCTCCAACACCACCATTTGAAAGTATCAATTCTGTGGTGCTCAACCTTCTTTATGGACCCTCATATCTATACATGACTACTGGAAAAACCATAGCTTCTACTATACAGAACTTTGTTGGCAAAGTGATGTCTCTGCTTTGTAATATGCTATCTAGGTTTTTCATAGCTTTCCTTCCAAGAAGCAAGCTTCTTTTTCCTTTATAAGATTTTTTTTGGATATGGACCATTTTTAAAGTCTTTATTGAATGTGTTATAATATTGCTCTTTTTTATGTTTGATTTTTTTTTTAATTTTTTTGTCTGCGAGGCATGTGGGATCTTAACTTCCCCACCAAGTACTGAGCTTGTATACCCTACATTGGAAAGCAAAATCTTAACCACTGGGCTGCCAGGGAAGTCCTGCATCTTTTAATTTTATGACTGCAGTCACTGTCTGCAGTGATTTTGGAACCGAAGAAAATAAAATTGGTCAGTTTTCACTTTTTTCCCCTTCAATTTGCCATGAAGTGATGAGACCAGATGCCATAGCCTTACTTTTCTTGAATGCAGAATTTTAAGCCAGATTTTTCATTTTCCTCTTTCACCATTGTCAAGAGGCTTTTTAATTCCTCTTCGCTTTCTGCTATTAGAGTGGTATCATCTGCATATCTGAGGTTGTTGATATTTCTCCTGGCAAGCCATAAACCCGACCATTGGCTCAGTGCCAAACAGTTGGAAGTGTATTCCAAACTCCCATCACCTCACAAAGGAAGAAAGGATTTGAACCCATGTTAAATGTAGGTATTTATCACTCCAGATTTTCAGACTCCAAAACCCAGGATGAACCCCCAAAATATCTTGTTCTGAAAGCCAGTATAGCTAACAGGCACATGAGTACTCACTGAAGCTATATCCACCTCCTATCCCAACCCCCACAGGCTGAGTGCTGGATTATCACTTTCACCTAACAGACACTTATTTCATTGGTTGCATCAGTGTTCTTTTTGTTTCTTGATTAATTTATATATTTATTATTATTTATTTTTAAAATTTTGATTGCTCAGTTTCATCTGACTTTTTGTGACCCCACAGACTGCAGCCCACCAAGCTTCTCTGTCCATGAAATTTTCTAGGCCATCTTCTTACTCCAGGGGATCTTCTCTACCCAGGGATCGAACCCAAGTATCTCGTATCTCCTGCATCAATAGGTAGATCCCTTAACACTGAGCCACCAGTTTGTATATGACCTATCTTAATTGCAGGTTTCTGAAGTACAGGTGCAACTGATATTATATCTGTTTTATTTTTAACTTTTATTGAATTATCATCTTGAATTGAGCATTTAAAAATAAATTAAGAGAAAAAAATTATCAAACCTAAATTAAAGTATACATTATGGGCATAGACACTCAATCTTATTCTTTCAGCACTTAACCAAGTTAAGCACTTTTTATGCACCAGGTACTATGAGGAGACTATATTACATTAGTCCTGGTTCCTCCCTTTTACGGAAGTTCTGGTAGAAAGAACAGCTTGTAGAAAGGAGGATTTTTGAAATATTCTAGTTCATCAGCACTTCCTCCTCTTCATCAGTAGATACTCAATTTCTTAACTATGTACAATTTCTCTTAAAAGATTCAGTGAGCAAATGCATTACAATTTCCTAATTATCTTAGTTATTGTAATTATTTTCTAACCACATAAAAAGTAAGTTTTTCTTAAGTATAGGTATATAAATGTTTAAAAATTATCGTTTGTGACATCAGGTAAACATATCATAAAATAGTTGCAATTATTAGAGTGGGAAGTTTCCATGAATTGTGTATAAGCTAAGTAACAGGAATTCCCTGTCTGTCCAGTGGTTAGAATTAAAAAACCTACCTAGTGACGTGTTCAAGATTATATATGTCAATCAGATAGCTGAAATCAAGTGCAAGTCTTCTTCATAGTTCTAGATATTTTTATTGTGTGCCAAATCCAGTTCTCTCCCCAAAACCTATAATTGCATTGCAGAAGATTATACATATTTCCTGGTTTCCAAGTGGACCATATAGAACCAAAGCTGTCTTTGTAGCCTTCTCCAAACACAGTCCAAAGGAATACTTCATTTTCTGGAAGATTAGACTTACTCTCACCTAAATGACCCATGTGTTCCTAGTCTGTACTCCTTTTCTCTCCACTTGCCACACATCTGTTCATATGCCCCCTAAAATGCCTGCCTTTGTGTTACTTTATATTCACCACTTCAGGCCCTTGTGTACAAAGCCTTTTCTTATTATTCGAGTCTCTAGTGATCTTTCTTTTTTGATTATCTGTGTTTTAAATATAATTCCCCTTTCAGATGTGCTAATATTGCCTTCCCAAGTATATTTCAAGCATCTTTGGAAGCAGAAATGTGATCTTTATTTCTTTTGTGTCCTGCTTCAATCACTCACACATTTAGTGAATGCTTGAGGATCACCTTGTTGTACTGATAGAGTGTCCCACTCATGCTTTTGATATAAAAATGTCTAAAACTTACCTTGGGTCACTTTTGCTTCCTTAATACTAAACTTTTGAAAACATTAAGAGTTCTTTTTAAATATCATAGCACATGCACCCACCCAAAGAAAGTATCAGGAATTGAATTTCTACATGTAATTTATTTTACTTACAGCAGTTTGGGTTTAATTTGACAACTCTCTCATTACAACTACCAAGAAAAAAAAAAAGAATCCTTCTTCTGTACAAAATGTATTTCCATATTTCCATCTCAGTATAAGCACAGCTGTGAACCAATTACTTCAAAGTTCAAGAGCTGGCTGTTTCTATCCTTAGCTTTGCTAGAAAATGTTGAGCGTCATCCTGGGGAGAGACTCCCAGGCTCAGTACAAAGAAATTTTTTTCTTATTTCACATTTTGTTTCCATATCAAGCACAGATGAGACACACTTTCTTTCCTCTACTATAGCTTTTATTTTCTATATTTGGTACAGAGTGATAATAGGTATCTGTTTTGCATACTCATTTGAATATATGATGTGGTTGTTTTTTAGTTACTGATAGCAACTAGATAAAAGGACACACACTCTGTGGCATATAGATCCACCTGCTTGTCTAAGGAATAAATACTTCCTCAAGCCATCTGCATTGTGAGTGTATGTATATGAATGTGAAAAACAAACGCACATGTGTTACCTGCCCTTTCTGGCATTAAGTACACTCTGACCTTCTCCCCACTTGCCCCGTTGGCTTTCACCATCTCATAGAGAGAAAATCAAACAAATGATGGATAAACATTTATGTGAGATACCATGTGGTGTTTTTAGCAGGAATTTATCCTCTGCTTCTTGCTCTCTGTCATTTTCCTTAATAGAGCTCCTGATCGCTACATGTGAACAGACTAGCTGTCAGGCAGACTCCTTAGAGAGGGAACAAATATGTAATTAGCATAGCCTTTTATCCCCTCCACTGACAGAAAAAAAAGAAGGGGAAGTATTCTCTAAGCAACAACTAAAGGTCATATTAATTTTCCCTGAAGTCTCCCTCTGGTTTCCCCAGGAGAATTTGCTATGATATTGAGCATATCAAAATGAACTAATTACTATGTATGTCCAACCTGCTGGGATTTCCCAAACCCTAGCACAGCACCTGTTGTGTTTGCTCCTCTTCTACTGTGTCACTGCACCTACTTATTTGAGACAGTTTGATTCAGTGGCTGACAGTAAGTGTGAAAGGTAGGAGGTAAGGAACAAGAAGAGAATTTTATTTAGTGGATGTTAGTGTCTGTCATGGGTATTTGGTTCAGTTTAAGAAGCTGAACAAGATAGTGTCATCTGGTTTATGATTTGTAAATCACACCCTTTTTATTGGTCTGAGATCAATCCATAGTTACTTTCTCCCTGAGAGATGTCACACTGTGTGTGCTGACAACACCCCCTTTTAAGGGAAATCTAACAAAACCTGTGCTCTACTCCTCTACTCTCAACTGATAGGTTAGATGGGCATCTAATCCAAGGAAATCAATCTGTACTTCTTTCTGCCCATGATGAACCACCTGAGGGAGAAAAAAGTAGACAATAAAATTACTATTTAGGAAAATTTTAATTAGAAAATAGAAAACTTAGTTGAAAACAAGAGGAGAGGTCAGGATACATCAAGATTGCTGTAAGATACAGAGTCCAAGGGATAGTAGTAAATCTAAGCCATGTGCAGGCTACATAAGGGAATGGCAACTATATGGAAGCTAGTTTTGGAAAGACATGAAAGTAATACATGGGAAGAAATATGAAGCCTATGGAAGATATGAATAGAGTGGTTTGTCCCTGGATCTGCCTCACTCATGCTAGTATACCAGCCTAACTGCTAGTCTTCATGTTTTCTTGGACTGTTATCTTAGGTTGGCCAGGTAATCTATCCCATGCAACCAAATGCCCCAGGACATTCCATTAATTAGCACTTATTTAGCACCCAGTATAGGCAAAGCTTTCTTCTACTTGCTACAAAGAAATAAAAGATTTTTTGAAAGTGCTCACCTGCAAAAATGTTCCTATATGAGATTTTTGATAAATCAGTATTACTAGAAATTGCCATGTCTCCTTCTTTCTAGAAAAATGTGAATTAGTATTTTCAAAATTCATGTAATGGACAATTATACTTTTCCTTTAAGCAAAAATTTAATGACATTCCCCTCCCAAGAAATCAATATCATATAAGAGTTTAGTTCCATTTAAGGGTATTGATTTATACTAGGACAAAATTAATTCCTTGTCAAAATTTAATAAAAATGGATCAATATATATTATTAATATATATACATCACATATTTATACAATTAAAGAGTAAAGATGTACTGACCAGATTTTTAATAATATTATATTCTACTTATTATTTGAATATTTGTTCTCATATTGTATACATGTTTCCTCCTTAATATGACCATATATTAAAATTGCTTGTTGAAAAGTCATAATTCCAGTGATATATATGGAATAGAAATCACAGCAGGTTACTATACTTGCTTTCATTGAAGAAAAACTTAAAAAAAATATATCTGCAGTGGGTGAAAAGATACATTATATATATATACATTTACATTTACACACACACACACACACACACACACACACACACACACACACACACATATATATATATATATATATATAAATATATATATATACAGGCTTCCCTGGTAGCTCAGATGGTAAAGAATCTGCCTGCAGTGCAGGGGACCCAGGTTTGATCCCTGGGTCAGGAAGATCCCCTGGAGAGGGGAATGATAACCCATTCTAGTATTCTTGCCTGGAGAATTCCATGGACAGATCATGGGTTCACAAAGAATCAGACATGACTGAGCAGCTAACACTTTCAACACTTTCACTAAGGGCTTCCCACAATGGAGTCATTACCTCGCAATCAGAATAGACCCTTGTGTTGTATAAACAATGGTTGTTGGTCATCATTGTTGTTGTTATGTGTGTGTGTGTGTGTGTGTGTGTGTGTGTGTGTGTGTATTTGTTTTTAAATAGCTACTATCAACTGTTCCTCTTAGAACTCTTTTTTTGTTTTTAAGGGAAATAGTTTGAGGATAGAAAATAGACCTGAGCAAATGATTTGGAAGGAAACAGTAAGAAAACATATCTACATATTGAATGTATATTTTGAATGTGAGGTGTTCAAGAAAGAAAAGGAAGTAAAGAAGTAAGTCAGGCAACATGGCCAAATATGGAGCTTGAAGCAAAAGATGGTCCTGAGTAACCCCTGTAGCATAATGGCTAAATGGTTTTAGTAACAAGGAAATCTGATGTTCATTTGTAGGTTGTTGCTTCTGTGGGATAGACCCACTCCATCATCCTAAACTTTCAGTAAAATCCACTTAGTACACCAAAGCTCTTTATGAGAACTGGTAGGGAAAAATAAAGGAACAGCCATCTTTCCATTACCCACAACAAGAATTAGTAGCTAGAACTGACTTGGAATTGTAAGCCCTAGGGATTCTCAAGAAGGAATTATATGGAACATGAATTAATAGGTTCAAAAGTGGTGTTTAAGTCTCAGAGGCCAAAGAAATCTTAGTGGTTGACCCATTTCTATCAATACAGATTTCATCTTAAATAAGAAGTCATTTCTGAAAATGAAATTAACAGCTACCAAGCACTGAGTCTCTAAACTACAGTGGGATACTGAACATTTACCTAGTTTATTAAGATAGTATCATTCTGCAACACTCCCTCTAGCTCAATTCTTGATCCAGTTCTAACAAAATAGAAGAATAGAAGCATTCTATTCTATTCTGATAACAGGCTGTGGAATGGGGCTCAAGGATATTTCCTTTAATTATCCCTGTTTGTTGGCTTGTATATATCCACTCCAAGAATAGCAACAAATGCAAATGTATTAAACCTAGATAAAACTCAGTTTCATCATCCAAAGTATTTTGTAAGGTAAAAATCTATTAATACAGTCTCATGTTAGGATATCAATAACCTCAGATATACAGATGACACCACCCTTATGGCAGAAAGTGAAGAGGAACTAAAGAGCTTCTTGATGAAAGTGAAAGAGGAGAGTGAATAAGTTGGCTTAAAGCTCAATATTCAGAAAACTAAGATCATGCATCTGGTCCCATCACTTCATGGCAAATAGATGGGGAAACAGTGGAAACAGTGAGAGACTTTATATTTTGGGGCTCCAAAATCACTGCAGATGGTGATTGCAGCCATGAAATTTAATGACGCTTACTCCTTGGAAGGAAAGTTCTGACCAACGTAGAGAGCATATTAGAAAGCAGAGACATTACTTTGCAGACAAAGGTCCATCTAGTCAAGGCTATGGTTTTTTCAGTAGTCATGTATGGATGTGAGAGTTGAACTCTAAAGAAAGCTGCTGCTGCTGCTGCTGCTGCTGCTAAGTCGCTTCAGTCATGCCTGACTCTGTGTGACCAAATAGACGGCAGCCCACCAGGCTCCCCCCTCCCTGGGATTCTCCAGGCAAGAACACTAGAATGGGTTGCCATTTCATTCTCCAGTGTATGAAAGTGAAAAGTGAAAGTGAAGTTGCTCAGTCGTCTCCGACTCGTAGCGACTCCATGGACTGTAGCCTACCAGGCTCCTCCTGGTAGGAGGAGTTTCCAGGCAAGAGAACTGGAGTAGGGTCCCATTGCCTTCAACACTGAAGAATTGATGCTTTTGAACTATAGTGTTGGAGAAGATTCTTGAGAGTCCCTTGGACTGCAAGGAGATCCAACCAGTCCATCCTAAAGGAAATCAGTCCTGGGTGTTCATTGGAAGGACTGATGTTGAAGCTGAAACTGCAGTACTTTTGTCACCTGATGCAAAGAGCTGACTCACTTGAAAAGACTCTGAACCTGGGGAAGATTGAGGGCAGGGGAAAAAAGGGACAACAG
This sequence comes from Antilocapra americana, assembly GCA_007570785.1. Classification (NCBI taxonomy): domain Eukaryota; kingdom Metazoa; phylum Chordata; class Mammalia; order Artiodactyla; family Antilocapridae; genus Antilocapra; species Antilocapra americana. The sequence goes on from ML661343.1 coordinate 1,035,230, forward strand.
AGGATGAGATGGTTGGATGTCAATGGACATGAGTTTGGGTGGGCTCCGGGAGTTGGTATTGGACAGTGAGGCCTGGTGTGCTGCGGTTCATAGGGTCACAAAGAGTCTGACATGACTGAGCGACCGAACTGAACTGAGCTGAACTGTTAGGATATAGGATCTTTATTATTCTAAAATTAGTAAAGTAAAAAACAAACAAAAACAGCTCATGTGTGTGATAAGATGAAATGAGGAAAATACAGACTGTTATCAATGAATGATGTTTTCCTTTGGGAAATAAAAATTGTTCACATATTTTTTTTTTTTGGCATGAACTTACAAGCAGTAAGTAGCCAACTCTATGATCTGGCCTCTATGCTTCTTATAGGGAGAAGTTTTCCTGTTGTTACCAGGTTTATTGAGAAATTTTTCTTACACAATTCAGGGAGATTTTGAGAAGAGGATAATTGGTGTTTCCCAAGCAGTAATTTATTATCACCTGAGGGATGGTACCAAAAAACAAAAAGATTAAAAAAAAGTATCTATTCATAGTATCAACATTTACTGTACTTTCAATCCCCACTCTCATCACTTTAACCAAAGTGATAAAAAAGAAAATTTGAACAAGTTTTGTTCACAATTTCCCTGATATCTTAATATGAATACATATCCTAAATTGATATGTACCTTAAAGAGCCTGATGAAGAGCAGCAGTCACACAATACATCTAAGAATGAATCATGTAAGTGGAATATTTTCCTGTTCACTCTCTTCATAAAGAAAATTTCACACATATGATCCTATATCCTGTCCTTTGATAACATCCTTCCTTTTACAAAATTTTATCATTCAACCTATTTATAATTAGCTTTAGTAAACAGAATATAAAAAAATAAAGTTTTAAAAACTCAACTACTTTTTTCTAATTTCTTCATTTTTATGTTGGAATCACATTCACTAAATCTAAATTCACACACTTTTGAGTAACATTAAATGGGACCACCATACATAGCATCATTTGATTCAACATGAACTACTAACGCTATGTGCATACTAACCTAAATTCTATGCTGCACATAGATTTCACTGAAATATATAATCTGGGTTGGAAAATAGGAGTATTCTTGAACTATATTCTTGAATTACCAAGCCACATAAATGTCTATTTTTTATTAATACTACCACCCAAGTTTCTCATTTTCTGCCTTGTTTTAAGGTAAGCCTCTTGGAGTGGAAACTAAATTAGAATACAAAGTATTATTAATATCGCTCATGTATTTGGCTACTTGAAAGTGTTTTCTTTCATATTCTTGGCTTTGTTACATGTATTTTCATATAATTCTCCCAAATTCCTGTGAAAATATTCATAGGCTTACCATTTATTATCTTGAGTTGTCACTACAACTGTAACGTTTTTAATGAAAAAAACAAAATGGAAGAAAATTACTGAAGCAAAAGTCAAATAACTTTACATTTTGATAACTTTAGATTCTATGGCAAGCATATTTAATACTTTGATTGCTTATCAAGAAAATTGACCAAGACAGGAAATATTCCAAAACAAGCAGCAGCATTGAAGGCTCAGCTAGAGGCAGATTTAATTGACATTCTTGTCATTTGTATGTGGGAAATTTTTTAGTCTTTTTATGTATATTCAATCTAAATGAGTATGGTTGGCAATATATAAATGTGCAAGTGTTTAATAATTTACCATTAATTTTAGTAAATGATAACATTTTCTGCCAAGGAATTTGTGTAAGACTTCTTGGTAAACCACGGGCTTCTCTGGTGGCTCAGACGGTCAAGCATCTGTCTACAGTGCAGGAGACCTGGGCCTCATCAGGAAGATCCCCTGGAGAAGTGAATGGCACCCCAGAGGAGCCTGGTAGGCTACAGTCCCTGGGGTCCGAAAGAGCCGGACATGACTGAACGGAGTCACTTTCACTTTCTCGGTAAACTGTAGAACAGCTTCATTTTTTAAATTCAGTAAACACAGGCCTAGCCCCTTTTACTTTGTCCATTTAGTTTTGTGACTTATTCTTGAAGCCATGGACCCCTCCCAGCTTTGTAGTGATTAAGCCACTGATACTTAGTGATGAGACTTGATGCAAAAGTAATGACCTTCTTGGGTGAGAGAGGTGGGCTGCTCCTCATGGATATTAACTCCTAAACCAAAGGCTGAATGCCTTTATGGGTTTTTTATTCATGAAATTTTGAGTAAGTCATTTATGAAAAGATAATTTTTTCTTTCTCCTACCTTTCGAGATATTTGTATATTTCTCTCTTGGGTTCTCCTACTTTCTTCCCCTGGCATTTATTTTCCTATTCACTTTGTTTTAGAGTTGATTTTCTCTTTACCTTATTTTCTCATTTTTTAATACTTCTAATTCTTTCATAGTTTTCCTTTTTGCTCAAAATTTGTTTCTACAATAATACATGTATTTTTCATTATTTTTCTTGACTTTATATATAAAAGATAAAATGTCCAAATATCTGGTTTCTACTCTTGAATTTTCTCTACTTATTAGCTCTGCAATCTTAGGAAAATCATTCAACCTCCCTGAATCTCAGCTTCTTAACTGACAAAATGAACATAAACATAGAGCTATATGTATGACAAATTATATCATTTGGAAGATTTTGTTATATCTTAAGTTTTTAAAAATTCAGTACCGTCTCAAAAACATGTTCTGTCAGTGTATATATAATTTTGGAAATATATTACCTTGCCCACTTTGTAATCCTAAAGAATTATTAGATATTACCATAGTCCATTGAGATGCCTTAAGTGGAAAGATCACATCATCTAAAGCTAAAAGACAAGTCTCCCTGAATAGGCTCCTCTCTTTCCCCTCATGAGGACACACTCTCTGTGCTTAATTTTCCTCGGCCCTAATTGCAACATTAATTATTGTGGGTTAACTTTACAAATTATTTGTGAAATTTCCAAAGTGAAAGCAGATGCCTCCATCATCACCATCAGTGACACAATTGGTACTAGAGAGGTGGATTTGGGGGGATAAGAGTTGTGCAATTGTGTGTGTGTGTTTAATTGTTTCATGTATGAAAACTGGTTAAGCATTTTTAAATGATTTTTAGTAGGGTAGATTGATAAAATGGAGCACAGAAATTGGGGTTAGATGACCTTTCTGGTTCACGGGGTCGCAAAGAGTCAGACACGACTGAGTAACTGAACTGAAACTGAAACTGACCTCTCTGAATCAGATTTAATATATTAGCAATGGGCATGCTATTTAACTCCACTGAATCTCAAATGTTCCACTTTTAAAGATAGAAAATTTATAGCACTCCCTACCTACCATAATTGTTTCAGGAATGAAAATAAGTGATAAAGGAAAGATATCTGAATAAATTGTGTCAGTATAATTTGTAAGCATTATTTTATTATTGATTTACCTCACCATATAAGGTTTCCTCCTCTTTTTTCATAAAATAATATTTTTCTTTTTACTTGATTTTATTTATTTATTTATTTTAATTTTCTTTACATTATCGTGTTGGTTTTGCCATACATTAACATGAATCTGCATGGGTAAATATGTGTTCCCCTTCCAGAACCCCCCTCCCACCTCCCTCCCGATTCCCTCTCTCTGGATCATGCTGGTGCACCAGCCCTGAGCACCCTGTATCAAGCAGCAAACCTAGGCTGGCGGTTGCTTTCACATATGATAATTAACGTGTTTCAATGCCGTTCTCCCATATCATCCCACCCTTGCCCTCTCCCATAGAGTCCAAAAGACTGTTCTATACATCTGCATTTCTTTTGCTGTCTCACATACAGGGTTCTCGTTACCATCTTTCTGAATTCCATATATATGCATTAGTATACTGTATTCTTGTTTTTCCTTCTGGCTTACTTCACTCTGTATAATAGGCTCCAGTTTCGTCTACCTGAGTAGAACTGATTCAAATGAATTCTTTTTAATGCTGAGTAATATTCCATTGTGTATATGTACCATAGCTTTCTTATCCATTCGTCTGTTGATGGACATTTAGGTTGCTTCCATGTCCTGGCTATTGTAAACAATGCCGCGATGAACATTGGGGTACATGGGTCTCTTTCAATTCTGGTTTCCTCGGTGTGTATGCCCAGCAGTGGGATTGCTGGGTCATATGGCATTTTTTTTTCAATTTGTTAATGCACAGAGTAACAATTTGAATGGTATAATTAAGAAAATCATATTCAAATCTTGATCTACAATATAACAAGAATTTCTCAAGAATGGTTTATCCTGATATATTCAAAATATCTTAATTATTTTTTTAAATATAGGAAAGAGTAACTGAAAAATTCAACAATTCTTTCAGACCAGGTCTACTGATTTTTCTTGGAAGAGTAAATTTTCTGTGAAAAAACAGCATAATAGAAATAACTAAAATAATCACTTGATCTAAGTAACTGCACAGAAATACTGTAGAATAGTATGCCAACATGTATATGCTGTTTTAGCTCTATCTCTACACTTTTAAAATGACTCACTCTTACATACCAGAGTGGCAATACATATTTAAATTTCTACCTCAACAAAATACAGTTTATTAGACTCCATAGACTCTTTTTTAATTAATATATTTATTTTAATTGGAGGCTACTTACTTTACAATATTGTGGTGGTTTTTAGCATACATTGACATGGATCAACCACAGGTGTACTACTGTCCCCCATCCAGAAATCCCCTCCCACCTCCCTCCACATCCCATCTCTCCGGGTTGTCCCAATGTACCAGCTTTGAGTGCCCTGTTTCATGCATCAAACTTAAACTGGTCATCTATTTCACATATGCCAATATACATCTTTCAGTGCTATTCTCTCAAATCATCCCACCCTCACCTTCTCCCACAGAGTCCAAAAGTCTATTCTTTATATGTGTCTCCTTTGCTGTCTTGTGTATAGGGTCATCATTACTATCTTTCTAAATTCCATATACATGTGTTAATATGCTATATTAGTGTTTTTTCTTTCTGACTTACTTCATTCTGTATAATAGTCTCTGGTTTCATTCATCTAATTAGAACTGATTCAAACCTGATCTTTTTTATAGCTGAGTAAAATTCCATTGTACAAAAAATATCTTCATGACTTAGACAGTAACGATGGTGTGATCACTCACCTAGAGCCAGACATCCTGGAATGTGAAGTCAAGTGGGCCTTAGGAAGTATCACTATGAACAAAGCTACAGTGGAGGTGATGGAATTCCAGCTGAGCTACTCCAAATCCTAAAAGATGATGATGTGAAAGTGCTGCATATAATATGCCAGCAAATTAGGAAAAGTCAGCAGTGGCCACAGGACTGGAAAAGGTCAGTTTCAATCCAAACCCTAAGAAAGGCAATGCCAAAGAATGCAAAGTGAAGTGAAAGTCGCTCAGTCATGTCCAACTCTTTGTGATCCCCATGAACTATACAGTCCATGGAATTCTCCAGGCCAGAATGCAGGAGTGGGTAGCCTTTCCCTTCTCCAGGGGATCTTCCTAACCTAGGAATCAAACCTGGTCTCCCACATTGCAGACAGATTCTTAACCAGTTGAGCCACAAGGGAAGCATGCTAAAACTACTGCACAATTGCACTCATCTCACACGCTTATAAAGTAATGATCAAAATTCTCCAAGCCAGGCTTCAACAATACGTGAACTGTGAACTTTCAGATGTTCCAGCTGGTTTTAGAAAAGGCAGAGGAACCAGAGATCAAATTGCCAACATCTGCTGGATCATTGAAAAAGCAGGAGAGTTCCAGAAAAACATCTATTTCCGCTTTATTGACTATACCAAAGCCTTTGACTGTGTGGATCCCAATAAACTGTGGAAAATTCTGAAAGAGATGGGAATACCAGACCACCTGACCTGCCTCTTGAGAAATCTGTATTCAGGTCAGGAAGCAAGAGTGGGAACTGGAAATGGAACAACAGACTGGTTCCAAATAGGAAAAGGAGTATGCCAAGGCTGTGTATTGTCACTGTGCTTGTTTAACTTATATCCAGAGTACATCATGAGAAATGCTGGGCTGGATGAAGCACAACCCTGGAATCAAGATTTCTGGGAAAAATATCAATAACTTCAGATATGCAGATGACACCACCCTTATGGCAGAAAGCAAATAAGAACTAAAGAGCCTCTTAATGAAAGTGAAAGAGGAGAGTAAAAAGGAGGCTTAAAGCTCAACATTAAAAAAACTAAGATCATAGCATCTGGGCCCATCACTTCATGTCAAATAGATGGAGAAACAGTGAAAACAGTTTCAGACTTTATTTTGGGGGGCTCCAAAATCACTGCACATGGTGACTGCAGCCATTAAATTAAAAGATACTTGCTCCTTGGAAGAAAAGTTATGATCAATCTAGACAGCATATTAAAAAGCAGAAACATACTTTTCCAACAAAGGTCCATATTATCAAGGCTATTGTTTTTCTAGTGATCATGTTTGGATGGGAAAGTTGGACTATAAAGAAAGCTGAGTGCCAAAGAATTGATGCTTTTGAACTGTGGTATTGGAGAAGACTCTTGAGAGTCCCTTGGACTTCAAGGAGATCCAACCAAACCATCCTAAAGGAAATCAGTCCTGAATGTTCATTGTAAGGACTGATGTTGAAGCTGAAGCTCCAATACTTTGGCCACCTGATGCAAAGAGCTGACTCTTTGGAAAAGACCCTGATGCTGGGAAAGATTGAAGGTCGGAGGAGAAAGGGACGACAGAGGGTGAGATGGTTGGATGTCATCACTGACTCAATGGACATGAGTTTGAGTAAACTCCAGGAGTTGGTGATGGACAGGGAGGCCTGATGTGCTGCAGTCCATGGGGTTGCAAGGAGTTGGAGCTGACTGAGCAACTGAACTGAATATTCCATTGTGTATATGTGCCACGACTTTCTTACCCATTTGTCTCCCTATGGACGTCTAGGTTGCTCACTTGTCCTGGCTATAATAAACAGTGCTGCAGTGAACATTGGGTATTCATGTCTCTTTTAATTCTGGTTTCCATGGTGTATATGCCCAGCAGTGGAATTACTGGGTCGTATGGCAATTTTATTTCCAGTTTTTTAAGAAATCTCCACACTGTTCTCCATAGTGGCTGTACTAGTTTGCATTCCCACCAACAGTGTAACAGGGTTCCCTTTTCTCCACACCCTCTCCAACATTTATTGTTTGTAGGCTTTTTGATAGCAGCCATTCTGACCAGTGTGAGATGGTACCTCATTGTGGTTTGGATTTGCATTTCTCTGATAATGAGTGATGTTGAGCATCTTTTCATGTGTTTGTTAGCCATCTTTATGTCTTCTTTGGATAAATGTCTGTTTAGTTCTTTGTCCTACTTTTTGATTGGGTCATTTACCTTTCTGGAATTGAGCTACAGGAGTTGCTTGTATATTTTTGAGATTAATTGTTTGTCAGTTGCTTTGTTTGCTATTATTTTCTCCCATTCTGAAGGCTGTCATTTCACCTTTCTTATAGTTTCCTTCGTTGTGCAAAAGCTTTTAAGTTTAATCAGGTCTCATTTGTTTAATTTTGCTTTTATTTCCAATAGTTTGGGAGGTGGGTCATAGAAGCTCTCGCTGTGATTTATGTCAGAGAGTGTTTTGCCTATGTTTTCCTCTAGGAGTTTTTTAGTTGATGGTCTTACATTTAGATCTTTAATCCATTTTGTAGACCCCCGAGACTCTTGAAATCTCTACAAAAAGTTAAAACTATACGTGCCAAATTCTCTAACACCAAAGATGTATAGTGTTCATTTAGTGCTGCACTGATTTACTCATTAATAAAACAGTGCAGTGATCTACAATGCAGTAATCCAGGTCACATGACTGAGGTCCTGCCACCCACTTGTGTTACTCAGAGACCCTTGGTGCAATACACATATGCCAGTTGTGGAAGATGGCACCAAAATGACCTCTTAAAGAAGGAATAGATATTTGTGAGGTAGTGTGGTATAGTGACATATCTAATGTATACTCAAATCAAGTTCCAGCTTTTGCCACCAGTTGTGTGAATTCAAAACTTATTGTTTAAATTCTCCGGTCTTTTGATTTCTTAATAATAAAATGACTAGTATACTCTTCTCATAGGACAATTGTGAATTAAATGCAGCCAGGTACATAAAACATTAATATAATCCCTGGCCCAAAAGCTAACACATAATGGCTGGTAGCTTTTATTATATCAAAATGCAGAATAGTATGAAGGCAACATATTTCACTGATGAAAGTCATAGGACTCTTTACTGGTATGAAATCTTTTAAAAGATCTTTAAGCTGTTGTGTCTTTCTTATCATTTTGTTGTCTGAACTCAGATGCATGTCCATTTTCCAGGTCATGAGTGCCTGTACACTTGGGCTTTGCATAATTTGAATAACTGCTTAACTATTCAGACCTTGAGAAGTCAGAATTTCCAATATTTGGTGATTATTTATAGCAAATACTTTTAAGACTGTAATGCTTACCAGTGTGCCTTACCAATAAATATTAAATGATTGATTAATGTATATTTTAATGAGGGCAATAAAGTACCTCAGTCAAAGTCAAGTTTATGAGCTGTTACCATAAAGTGAGTAAAATAGTAAAATACACATTCGTTGTGTGCAAAACACATGAATTACCTCATTTAATCCTCTTAACAACCATATGAGATAGACCATACTATTATTCCTATTGTATAAATCCATAGCTTAGAATGAGAGAAAATATATTATTTTGCTAATATTATGTGCTGCTGTTATTGTTAGTTGCTAAGTCATTTCTGACTCTTATTACCCCTTGGTCTGTAGCCTACCAAGCTTCTCTGTCCATGGGATTTACCAGGTAGGAATACTGGAGTGAGTTGCCATTCCCATCTCCAGGGGATCTTCCTGACCCAGGGAGCAAACCTGCATCTTCTGCATTGCAGGCGGATTCTTTACCACTGAGCCACCAAGTAGCTACTAATATAGGAAAATTAGAATGTAAAGGCAAATCATCGGTCTCTGGAATTAAAGATTTTAACCATTGTAGTTTATTTCTGATTTTATGGAAGAGTCATATACTCATAAACTCTACTTTTAAAAACAATTTTTATTAGTGTGTAGTTGGTTGCAATTTTATGTTTCAGGTCCACAGCAAACTGAATTGGAGACATTTCTTTTCCCATTAGGTCATTACAGAGTATTGAGTATAGTTCCCTGTGCTATACAGTAGGTCCCTATTATTTATCTATTTTATGTATAGTATATATATATACCAAACCCAATCTCCAAATTTATCCTTTTCCTGCCCCCTAGTAACCATAATTTATTTTCTACATCTCTGACTCTTTTTTTGTTTTTTAAATAAGTTGATTTGTATCATTGTTGTAGATTCCACATAATAAGCAATAGCGTATGACATTTGATAGACTGCATTTTAATACAAAGAAGATCCTTGTTTCAGTGAATTCTGGGATTTAAAGATGCTTTAAATTTCTTTAGGGTCAAAACAGTGTCTGTGTCACATATAGTGAGAATCATGAGAAAAGTCAAATAAGAAAATATACTTTGAATTTTATACTTTCATACCATGTGTAGGTTTTACAAGAAGATAGCTAATGCATGAAGTGAAGCCAACTTGTAACTTAATGTTGGTCTTTTAGGAATTCTCAGTGTATGCTTTTCACTAACACTATCATCATTGGCTTGAATTTCTTGACTCTCCATTACTCATATTGTTTACTAACAGGTACTGAGGGTAGGCAGTGTCTCTTCACTTTCTTGACTAAAGATAAAGTCTGTTTAGGTAATTTAGATGGAACCAAAGTCTCATTTAGAATATTGCTTTTGAACAAAATAGAACTGCTCAGTCTAATTATAAAATGGGGAGTTGAGTAGAAATAGGAGACTTCTCATTGCCTCCCCATTTAATGTGATGTGAAGGTAACATTAGAGCAGATAATCTTAGAAGCAAATGGTGTAGTCTCTCATGTAAAATGTTTACCTGAGATACTTAATGATGAGAAGATTAATAATAAAGTATGAGAAGTTTAGGTCTCTCTGCTTTGGCTGTTTTTGTTAGGGTCACTCTATGACATAAACTCTTTCTTCAAAGGCCCTAAAGTGAACTTGTGGAATATCTTCAAGATTATGAATTGTATGAATATATATGAACATTTCCTCTCCTACACTTTGAAAATCATTTTTGTACTATGAGTTTACTTAAACAATTGTTTTCTTGATAACCACTACATATCTACCACTCTACTGCAACATGAATATACAATGGTCTTGTATGGTCTTGAATTAAACTTGCTCACTAGCTACCAGAAGGTCTACTCAATCCATATAGTGTAATAAAATCAGGAAAGTCATTCATGAAGGGTGATAACAGTGGCATCCCTCAGAAAGTCAGTATCAAGGGCCAGTGTATATTTGAAATGTCACTCAAATATAGCCAGGGGCTAGGAGGACTAAACATTCATAGCAATGTTCAGTTTTCTGTCCTGCTTTCCTCATTTTAATAACAAACTGGATGATATATTTTAATGGGGATACTTATAAATAGATATAGCTCTGTAAATATAAGCTCTATCCTTACTGGACTGGGCTGTCAGCAAGTATAGCTTTTTAATAAAAACACAATACTCAGTGTCACTTCCTTTCTTACATTGTCTCTGGATGCCGATATGTAGGTAAACAAAAGTAGGTAAGCAAAATCTGGGTTTTTTATTATGACTGGGGAAAAAAATGAAAATAAAAGAAATAAAGGAGAAAATATGGTTTCTTTAAATCCAGCATAAATAAAATGTTTTTAAGATTAAAAAAAAATAAATCTTATTAATTTGAGTCGACATCTGTTCTGTTCTCTTTCAAATAAAACTATTGTTTGGACAAAATAATAAGGTTATTTTTCAAAAGTTTTTAAAAGTTAAAGCTAGACTTCTTATCTAATGTATTTTAGGTGGTTTTCTCTTTTGTTCACTTGCATATCAGCATATAGGAGTCCCTGGTGGCTCAGATGGTAAAGTGTCTGCCTGAAATGTGGGAGACCTGGGTTTGATCCCTGGGTTGGGAAGATCCCCTGGAGAAAGAAATGCCAACCCACGCCACTACTCTTGCCTGGAAAATTCCATGGATGTAGGAGCCTGGTAGGCTATAGTCCATGGGGTCGTAAAGAGTCAGACACGACTGAGTGACCACTTTCTGACTTATTTCTTTCTGACTCTTTAGTATCAGTGATATAATTGAAGTGAAAATTCCACTACAGTATTTTAAGGACTTTACAAAAGCATACACTTACTTTAAAGTGTTTCCAAAAAAAATTGTAACTGAGAATTTATCAAATTAAATGTAAAGTACTACAAAATGTTCATTGTTGTTGTTCAATTACTCAGTCATGTCCAATGCTTTGTGACCCCAGGGACTGCAGCATGCCAGGCTTCCCTGTCCTTAACCATCTCCCAGAACTTGCTCAAACTCATGTGCATTGAGTCGGTGATGCCATCAAACCATCTCATCCTCTATCATCTCCTTCTCTTCCTGCTTTCAATCTTTTCCAGCATCAGGGTCTTTTCCAATGAGTTGCTCTTTGCATCAGGTGTCCAAAGTATTGTAGCTTCAGCTTCAGCATCAGTTCTTCCAATGAATATACAGGATTAACTTCCTTTAGGATTGACTGGTTTGACCTCCTTTCTGTCCAAGGGACTTTCAAGAGTCTTCTCCAACACCACAGTTTAAAAGCATCAATTCTTTGGTGCTCAACCTTCTTTGTGGTCTAACTCTCACATCCATACATGACAACTGGAAAAACCATAGCTTTGACTATATGGACCTTTGTCTTCAAAATAATGTCTCTGCTTTTTAATATGCTGTCTAGGTTGGTCATAGCTTTTCTTCCAAGGAGCCAGCATCTTTTAATTTCATGGCTGCAGTCACCAACTGCAGTGATTCTGGAGCCCAAGAAAATAAATTCTGTCACTCTACGCATCGTTTCCCCATCTATTTGCCATGAAGTGATGGGACCAGATGCCATGATCTTCATTTTTTGATTGTTGAGTTTTAAGCCAGCTTTTTGACTCTCCTCTTTCACCTTCATCAAGAGGCTCTTTAGTTCCTCTTCATTTTCTCCTGTAAGGATGGTATCATCTGTATATCTGAGGTTATTGATATTTCTCCAGGCCATCTTGATTTCAATTTGTGCTTCATCCAGCCTGCTCTTTCTCATAATGTACTCGGCATAAAAGTGAAATAAGCAGTGACAGTATACAGGGTGACAGTATACAGCCTTTATGTACTCCTTTCCCAATTTTGAACCAGTCTGTTATTGTGAACTGTTGCTTCTTGACATGAATACAGGTTTCTCAGGAGGCAGGTAGGGTGGTCTGGTATTTCTATCTCTTTATCAAACCTAAAAGTTGTAATGGGTTCTTTGAGTTTTCTTCTCTTAAGTATTAGTTATGCTTGAAATTTTTTAAGAAACATTAGGCAATTATAAGGCTGATGTGCATTTTTTGGAATTCTCAAGTATTTATGACAGTTTCTGAATGGAACAAACGTTTCTTGTAAGAAGTAGTTAGGGGATGGTTAAAGAAGGCAACATGGAAAGAGCCTAAACTTATGTCCCATGGACACAACAGATATAAAACTACTAATTCCCTCTGAAAAAAACCTGAGAACTAACCAAACACTTGTTCCACAACAAAGGATTAAAAGAAGCACATCAAGATGGCAAGAGAGGCAGAGAAATGATCTCTCTAAGAACCCCACCTCTAGCTCAGTGGTGCATAATAAGACTCTTCCAGAAAAGCACAATGTTGGTACCCCTACTCAGGCTTCTGACCCTGGGATCTATACCTTAGAAACAAGCCGCATAAGTATTTGTCTTAGAAAAATAATGGGACTGAAGTTTAAATCGGAGTCTTTCCTCTTAAAGGGCCCCTGTATGGTCTCACTCACCTCACCATGAGATACAGTGAAATCAAACAGTTTGAGGAGTTGTGAAGGAGAAACGTTTACAAATCTAAAAGCCTTGGCTGGAAGGGCATGAGGCAATAGACATGCACCCTGGAGATGCAGGTACTGGGAGGCACCCATCTAACCTGCTAGCACAAGGGTGAACTTGAACTTGGCGACATGTGATTGTACATATCAGGTATAGGCAAATGATATATCTGATAAGGGATCAATATCCAAAATATACAAAGAACTTATACAACTTATCATCAGAAAACACACACCCCAATTAAAAAATGTACAGAGGATCTGAAAAGACATGTTTCCAAAGAAGATGTACAGATGACTAACAGATATGGAAAAAGATGCTCAACATTCCAAATCCTCAATTCAGTTCAGTTCAGTCTGTTAGTCATATCCAACACTTTGTGACCCCATGGACTGCAGCACTCCTGGTTTCCCTGTCCATCACCAACTCCGGGAGCTTCCTCAAACTCCTGTCCATCGAGTCAGTGATGCAGTCCAACCATCTCATCCTCTGTCGCCCCCTTCTCCTCCTGCTTTCAATCTTTCCCAGCATCAGTATCTTTTCTAATGAGTCAGTTCTTTGCAGGTAGCCAAAGTATTGGAATTTCAGCTTCAGAATCAATCCTTCCAATAACTATTCAGGATTGATTTCCTTTAGAATTGGCTGGTTTGATCTCCTTGCAGTCCAAGGGACTCTCAAGAGTCTTCTCCCACTCCACAGTTCAAAAGCATCAATTCTTAGGTGATCATCTTTCTTTACAGAAAAAAATCCTCAGGGAATTTTAAATAAAACCACAGTGGGATATAACCTCACACCTGTTAGAATGATTATTATCCAAAAGACGTGAAACAATAAATGTTGCCAAGGTGTGGAGAAAAGGAAGTCTCATACACTGTTGACAGAAATGCAAGTTGGTACAGCAATTATGGAGAACAGTATGGAGATGCTTCAAAAAAATAAATTTTTATAGCCCATATGGAAAACAGTATGGAGGTTATTAAAAATTATAACTTCCATATGATACAGAGGTTTTACTTCTGGGTATTTAACCTAATAAAATGAAAACACTAACTCTAAAAGATGTATGCACCTGTTTGTTCATTGCAATGTTATTTACAGTAGCCAAGATATGAAAACAACATCGATGGATGAATTGATAAAGAAAATGTGGTGTGTGTGTATATATATATGTATATATAATAGGATATTGTTTAACTATTAAAAAAAGTGAAAACTTGCCATTTGCAACACGATTAGACCCAGTGTATATTAGGCTAAATGAAATAAATCAGAGAAAAACATGATTTCATTTATATGTGAAATCTAGAAAATAAAACAAAATAGCAATAGACTCACACATATGAAAAACAAACTAATGCTTGCTAGAAGGGAGGGGCATTGGAGATGGGTGAAATAGTTACAGTGAGTTTATGGGATACAAACTTGAAGTTATAAAATACGTCAGCTACAGGGATATGGCATATATACAGGGAACATAGTAACACTGTAATAATTTTGTATGTTGACCATTTCAAGATACATATAAAAACTGAATCATGATAATATACACCTGAAATTAATAAGATGCTGTATGTGTTTCAAGTCTATTCCTTGGTAGACTTAATTTGGTTAGCCTCCTGTTATTTAAATTTCCATAATTTCTACAATTTCTGAACCCAGCAAACACTGTGTGTCACTTTGGTACAATGTTCTCCACATCCTTAGGTGATGGCTATATCCTATGTGTTTTCAACTTTTAGTTTGTTTTGAACAGCTAAAGAATGTTTCAGTTTTAACATTTTCATTACACAAAAAAGAGAACAACAGTGTTGAAATAACAGTCATAGCTGATTAACATTTAATCCCTGACTTGATTTATGGAGAAACCAAGCTGAAACCTTATGCACTCCCAAGCACTGGATTTTAGAAAGTAATCCATGCAAAGAAAACAGCACAATGTAATCTGGGTGTATTAAAGAAAGGAAGAAAGGCAGCATTAGTTCATTTTGCTTTCAAGGGTGAGTCATTCACCCTGCGCCACTTCTGAAGTGAAACATTTTTATTGATTTGCAGATTAAAGATCTATTTAAAAAGTGATAAATCAATCATTCTTGTCAAGCCTCCAACAGCATGTTCAGGAACTTGAAAGCAATCACTGCTGTTTGAGGAAAGCTTAGCTTACTTAACTTGTGTTTCTTCTAATGATAGAGAAAACTATAGCTTATAATGAAAGCACCGTGTATTGAACATCTTGATGAAAACTCAGAAGATTGAGCTGGCAGAAATCAACACGTGAATCCAAGAACCTGAAGGTGGGATGAAGAGCTGAGAGTTTAACCGCTTTAATTACCATCACATTTGAAAGTCAAAGAGGACCTTGATCATGAACCTCTGCTCATACCTACCTGTTGTTCACGATTTTATATTATGATAAAAAAGTAGATGAGATTAAAAATAAAGTTATTTTAATACTATCGATATTGCCTTAAAACAATAGACCATAACCAGAGATCAAAGTACTTTTATTAAATCTTTAATTTTAAGTCTCTGTTTATAAAGGGAAAGATGATTCTACTTCATGTCCTTAGTATTTGTCTGCCAACAAAAAACATAAAAGTCAAAATGCAATTTTTTTCAAGATGGATCTGAAACATTTGTATGATAATATTATTACATTTCTGTAATGCCTTGATCTCTTTGCACAAATTAGTGCTTGGAAAGGAGAAAAAGATACACAATGATGTTACTTCACTACACTATGATTATTTCTTAGGATTTTAGAATTTCACTCCTCAAATACAAGGTATATTTTAGAAAAAATAAAGATACCATAAAGTGCCTTCACATAATTAAATATAAACGTTTGTACGATGTTGTGTATCAATGTCATAAACTTTGAAAAACAAACTTCTAGAATCAGTCAACCCTTCAGCTCAGAGATGCTTATCAGGCTTCTATAGTAAATCAAACCATAGTATCAGGATCCATCTAAATCTTTTAATATTTGATCAGCAATCTTATTCAAGGGAGTTAGACTATGGTAATAATATAGAAAAAGAAACAAATCACATTCCCTCAGCTATTAATCATAGTTTTCTGTCACTGTGAATAGTTAGAAATGAAATGTCAGATAATAAGAAAATGAGCAAATGGTGCTCTGTTCTTTTAGTATAATATTATACAGCTATTAAAATTATACTGACTGATATTGTAGAAAAATATGAGATTACTAAACTTAAGGCTTCTAAATAACAGAGATTCCATTTTACTTGACTCATTTTTTCTCTTCTGTTATCTCAGTTACTCTAGCTGTTGTAAAATATATGACCTGCTGCAATGTTGGTGGTCTACCACAAGAGAGGTTTATGTCTCCCTCAATTAACAGTGCAATGTGGATGATTCCAGGCAGCTTTTCTTCCTGCAGCATATCAAGAATTCAGACTTCTTTCATCTAATGTCTATATCTTTCCCTAATAATTCGTTATTCTCTGCATCTGGCCAATAGAAAAGGGAAAAGAAAGGGTATAAATAAGGCACTATGATCCTTTAAAAACTTGAATCAAAAGTGACACAGACCAATTTCACTTCCAGTCCATTGGTAAGACATATGGCATGATCAAAAGAAGTGCAAGGTAGTTTTCAAGCAATGACTTTATCATAGGGAAGTGAAAGCACATATTTGGTAGCCAATTTGCTGTTTCTACCACATTTTGTTCAGTATAATGTTTGACTTTTTAAATGTTGGTTGAATGTGTTTTTTTTGCCAATAATTGCTGGAAAAATAGCCAGAAGATATGAAATATCTTGGTTCTTGGGGTTCTTCTACAAGCCATTCTTGAAACTGAGGCAGAGGTCAGATTATACAGTTTTGTTCATCAGATGAATGCCTACAATTTATCTTACAGAAAATAAGGAGATATCAGAAGGTTTAAAAATTAAAAAAAAATCAGAATTGCAATTTTTCCAAGAACAATATTAGCAGAAATGTAGAGCATAAACTCTCAGGAGTCAAGATTAAATGTAGAGAGATCAATTAGAAGACTAATTAGTGCAGATGATAAAGGAAATAGCTGTAGTTTGTGAGGGGTAAATAGATGTGAAGTTTAGGATATGGGATGGACAGAACTTCATTCCTAATTATGGGAAGAAGGTTTAAAAAAAAGAAAAGAAAAGACACATGGAGAATTACCTCTTTGCCTAAAGCTTGGGGAATTGCATTTACTAGCATAAAAATTTCAGAAGCAAAAACTGAGTTTTAGGGAAGAGCAGTCCATTGTATATTGAGTTTGACATGTGTGTGAATCTTCTAAGAGAAAGGAGATATTCAAGGGGTAATTGACAAAGAGGCCTTTATCTCAAGCTCCTGGTTAGGAAGTTAGGGTATAGGGCAAAACATGGGTGTGGATGGTGCCATCCTTTGAAAATCAGTAGTGTGAGCAGAGCACAGAAATTTAAATACTACCACTGTTGGAGGAGTGAAAAATTTTAGATACTAAAGAAAGAAGTAGACTATAAAGAGGAAGACATTTAAATTAGGAATAAACTTTGGACCAAGTTCTAGATTAATATACGTGAATGAGAAGGAACCAAGAGCAGTGGAGGGATTGGTGTTAAAAGAGAGAACGGTGATCTATTTGGTCAATGTTTTAGAGGAAGAGATTAAGGCAAATTCAAATGTCAATGAGTTGGTAATTTAAGAGGCAAAGAGTTTATTTTTGATGACTTCAATATGCTCAGTAAAAATAGGAATATATATAGAATCATAGAGGTCACTCACCAGAGACTCATAAAAGGACTGTTGCATGTTCCCTGAGAGTTCTAGGGAAATCATTTAACAAAAAGTGACTGTAATTGGTAAATTTATCTATAATTGATTTTGTTTACTGTAATTTTATGTAGAAACAAGGCATCCAGCCTTGCTTACTTAGTTCCATTCTCTATTTCTCTTGGGCAATATCTGGGATAGTTGATTATCATTTTACTGTTGACATATTCTTCCCCTACAAAACCACATTGGGTGATTCATGAAAGGGCAAAAACTAATCTTGCATGTACCTGTTACAAAGAGTTATTAATAACTGGCTAATAATGAACTCAATTTTTTATATATGAAATTTTCAGTCTATGATATTCATGTAGAATTTCATAGACTGAAAATTTCATAAAAAATGTGCTTCATAGTGACATGATGTCTATTTCTAAGTAAACGTATCCTAACTATGAACATGTAAAGTTTTTTCAGGATGCTTATGGACTTAGGAGTGGATGTGCATCAAATATCAACTTTTGTGGTATAAACTGTAAGCTGATAAGCTTATTTTGTTTATGAGAATATCCATAAGTTTCACATGGACACATATACATAAATGTTAATTAATTATAATTTTTATTGAAGAAATTCACACAAAAAGGCTCTCAGCATCTTAAGTTCTCTTTGTGTGTTTTGACTCTGTGACCTTGAGTACCTCACATGTGGCAAGCACGTTATTCATAACGTAAGGATCCTATCCCAGGTTCAGGTTGACCTTTGAGTTTCTTTTCTTTCCCTTGTTTTTAGACAGTTAAGGACTAGGAAGCAACATTATACAGTAATAAATATGTTTATGACTACAAAAAAGTGGAAGAGAAATATATACCTAGTATACCTACTAGTTAAAATCAATACATGTTTGGAGAATCGTTAAGTATACTGACAAAACAATGGATTTCACCAAACTAGGTTTCCATTCAACTTTTCAAAACTGTATTTCAAGTTATTATCTGGTATTATAGAAGAAGGCATCCCAGGTAGCACTAGTAAGCCACCTGCCAAGGCAGGAGAGGTAAGAGATGCAGGTTCAGTCCATGGGTGGGGAAGATCCCCTATAGGAGGGCATGTCAACCCACTCCTGTATTCATGCCTGGAGAGTCCCAAGGTCAGAGGAGCCTGATGGGCTAGGGTCCACTGGCTCACAGAGTCAGATATGACTGAAGCAACTTAGGACACATGTGTGGTAGAAAGAATACAGACTTTTGAACTGAATAAGAAAGCTCCTAAAATTCCATTTCTATTTTTTGCTTTATAATTTAGTGATTCTAGATATGTATTTAACATAAATTTCTAGAATAGTCATTTCTACCTCACAGAGATATTGTGAAATATATGTGTAACCACTGTGATATAGTCACATTCAACAGATTCAATAAATTATATTTCCTATTCTAATTTAAGTGTTTATGTCAAGCATAAAATTCTGTAAAGGTACAAGAAGTTTTAGGAGCCCTATCTTAATAATTAGGCAAGCTTGATGAGAACTAACTTCTATGTCATTTACTACCAAAAAGCAATACAAAGGGGAAAAAAAGGGAAAAAATCATGTTTACTGTAGGGTAACTTGTTTAAGATCAACAGCTTTCTAAAAGTCAAATTTATCTGTTTTTTTTTTAATAATTTACAAGTAAAGATAAATAAATTGTATATGGGTTGTATTACAAATAGTGGTAAGATTTTACATGGAGCTGGAATGAGCAAAAAGAAAAGATCAGGAAGCTGAAATTGACAGACTAAATTATCATAATAAATACTATTGGTGTCTAGAGAAATAAAGAAACAAAATGGAAGTTTGTCATGGTCCTTTGTGATTATTGTATGTCATCAGTTATTTCAAACATATTCAAAAATAAATAAATAAAATACAGTAAATTTCCCCAGAGATATTTTAGATTGTTTGGTAAATTAGAGAATTAAAATGCAATCCATTCATTTTGACACTAGTGAAGAGTTTATGGACAAATTGTTCAGTCACATTGTAACTCAATCCCATTGCATCTTAAATTATTTTGGGCTAATTGAACAGGCATTCATTATATTTCTACCACAAACAGAATACCTCACAGGGCATGAGAGAAGTAAGGGAAAAATAAGAAGCCTTTTAAATCACTCAAATGTTAGTTGCAGTTTTACATTCTTTTGATAAAATTTTGTTGAGCTGGAATGTGTGCCATGAAATTATGAACTACCAAAAACAGAAAAAAAAAAATACCTGCATTCTTAGATGGGGCATTCGCTATTAATTTATATTCATTTAAATTCCAGTCATGTGTTTGACACCACAAAACTGAATTTTTTATATACTACCTCATTACATGAGTGATGTAAGACAGAGCCTGTTTCTTTAACTCATTTAACATTCTAATGAACAGAATACAAATTTTGTTCAATTAAAAATAACGGAATCTAACTATCCTATAGCCATTCCAATGCTTTAAAATAGAGCAGTCTTCTTTTTATTCCAGGAAACGTATACAATAAATCTCATTATAAAAATTACCATATTCAGACTATCTTAATAATGCCCATGCCAATATCTTCCCTACCTTCAGAAAAACAGATAATGGTGAAAATTATGCTAGCAATGACAATAGCTAGGAAGTATTATTGAGAAATAAACTGATTTCCTCTTATTTCATAGAGTAAAATAACTTCTTTAAAAACTGTCTAGAGTTTGAACATCCAAATATACTAAGTATGTAGAAAACATCTATGGAGAGACACTGAGAGGTGCCCCGTTTACACATGTGCACACATAAAAAAAATTAACACATAAAATAAAATCTTAACAAAATTTGGATTAAAGGGTGCTCAGGGCTGGTGCACTGGGATGACCCAGAGGGATGGAATAGGGAGGGAGGTATGGGGGGGGTTCTGGAAGGGGAGCACATGTATACCCATGGCAGATTCATGTCATTGTATTGCAAAATCAACACGATAATGTAAAGAAAAAAATTATTTAATTAATTTAAAAAAGATAATTGTTCTAAAGGTGTCATAAACACCATTTGAAGTTATTAAACAACTGAAATTCTATTGTTATTCTTCTCCATGCATTGACCCACCAGTTTGAGTGGATTTTTATTGAAGGACCTTTCAGAGATAAGTAATCTAGAAGGAAATGGCAAACCACTCCAGTATTCTTGCCTAGAGAAGTCCATGAACAGAGCAGCCTGATGGCCTACAGTCCTTGGGGTTGGAGAGTCAGACACGACTGAAGCAACTTAGCACAGCACAGCACACTAAAAAACTGAAATCCCATTGTTATCCTTTTCCATGCATTGACCAACCAGTTTGAGGGGATTTTTATTGAAGGGCCTTTCAGAGATAAGTAGTCTAAATGCATCCTAGGCCCAGCAAAACATTCATTTTGTGATTGGTATACCCCGTAAGTACTTACCATCACTACCCTTAAGAGAAAGGAGAAGATTGCATTTATACATTAAGTAGCTAGATGTCGGATTCTCTCAGATACAACTTAAAGCAAAAGCAACTAGAAGGCTAGATTACAGACTGATCCTGCAGAGTCTCTTCTCCTTTCATTGGGAAAAATCAGAGATCAGATTTCCTGTTCTGTACCTGCTCCTTATACTAATGCTTTCTTTCCAAGTGCAAGACCTGTTTTACACGTACAATCAATTATATAACCTCCCAGAAGAGTTTTTTTATTTTTTTTTAAATTTGCTCCACCCTTACCCCTAAGTACTCAAACTGAGATTTCTATATACACTTCCAGACATTGAAAGGACCTTCTTTCTTTTTTATTTTCTCATTTACAGTGTAGAAATCAACATCTGTGTTGACTAAGCAACTTCTAAAATCCTCTCTAATTTGGAATTTTCTTGATCTAATTCACATTGATAGACCATGGTTTGGGAATTAGACTTGAGTTGCAACCTGAAATACTCTAACATTCTAGCTTGATTATTTATACAAAAATATTCTCTTATCCTCAGTTTCTTCAATTTTTAAATGGGTGTAGTAAAGCTGGTCCTTCATATTTTATTCAGCTGTTTTAAGGATAAAATGGAATCTTTTGATTCAAATGGAGTCAAATATAATGTTTGTGACATAAGATACTATTTAAACAAAATGTTTAATTAAGAAACACATTTTCAGGGTATCACATGTATACTTCCTTTGTTGAGAATAGACTGGGCAAGCAAATTAAAATTGCAATATATTTGACTACGTTTATCTGCAATTCATAATTCCTCTTAAACTAATTGATACTGGGATAAAAGGTTAATGTGCAAGGTTAAGATTATTGTTTACTGATTATAGTTTAATTAAATTGCTTTACATATTCTGTTTTTACCTACCAAGGATGCAGGCAATGAACCCAATTGCTTGCATAGCACAGGTCAATTGGCTTCAGTGATTTTTCAAATGGATAATGAGATTTTTATTCCTTTATTCAATTTAAAACAATGGTAGATCTCCAAGCCTTAAATTTCTATTATGATTTCAGCACAGATTAAGGAATGATTTGGTTGTCAGAGATAGGAGTTTCTAATCTCATTTTCACAGCTAATTATGGGGTAAGTTTAGAAAATCACATGCAAGAAAGGAGCTTTTTTCTTCTTAGGTAAAATGATAATAACCTTTACTTATTTTCTCTGCAATAGAGGTTTTGAGGAGTATTTTGTTAATGTAATTCAGGATTAAAGAGTTACCTAAACTAGTAAATAGAAAGACACTGGAGCAATTGCCTTGTTTCTTAAGTTTTTTGGTGACCTTGTCCAGTTTAATTCTTATCAGTGTTTATTTTAGTTTGATGATAGCTGTATGTAATATTCAGACCTCTCCTGAAGTTCTGAACATCTCTTGTTACATAACAAAGTAGCGTGCCTATTAAGCATTCAATATGGATTAATTCAACCACTTTCTGGCTTTGTGACTTCACACAAGTTATTTAATCTATGTGAACCTTTGGTTTCTCTTTGGAACTGGAAATGAAAATATCTACTTCATAGTGCTTGTTGAACAATTTAATGAAAGCAACTAAAATATGCCATAAATACTAGTAATTACATACTGCAATTTGAGTTTTCTTATTGTACCCTGTACAAACTTTGACTCAAATAGACAAGAGTTTGAATCCTGGTAGTAATGTTTGTTTACTGTGGTTACTAATTATTTCCTCCCTTGGAGTAAATAGCAATCAAAAGCATATACATTTACATACCAAACATGGATCTACCACTCAGTGTTAAAAATGATACCATATGTGAAAGTGCTTTAATACACAGTAGGCATGCAATAACTATTCATTAAGTAGACTACAAATAAGAGCATTTTTTGTCTGTCTTTTTTGCTAAAAGCATGGCTGTCAAAGCAGGTGTGCTGATTTCTTTTAGAAATTGGCCCACAGTTACCTTCAGCACATTTCACTTGCAGATAATATAGGCCAGTGATGGGAGAAAGGTTAAGAAGCAAGGAGAGAAGCAACAGACAAGGCCTCATGCGGAGAGTGTGCAACTCAGTGATAGGACAGGTGTGGAAACAAGATAAGAACTCAGTACTGCAAGGTGTGCATCTGTGTGCAGGCAGGCTGTTTTGCAAGCCGCTCTCTCTATGGCATGCCCCACCATGCTTGGTCATTAAATCCACAAATGCTTTCTGTCCTCCTGCTCTTTCTTTAAGCACCACTACACAAACTTCTGCAGAACCAAAACAGCAACCACCTGTGTGAGGTTGCTGCCTTGGCATATCCAGTTTGGAATAAATGAGACCCACAGGGAATCCTGAATGAGAGTTTCTTTTAAGGATAATATTTTATTTCTCCAACCAATGTACAGAATGTTGGGGTAGTAGAGAAAGTTTTCAGATAAGCATCCAACTCCTATAACATGGTTCTAAATCCTAGGTGGGGAAAAAAAAAAAATCTTCACACCATTCTAAGGGGGAAACCCATGATCCACCTCAGGAAGACAGTAACCTCTTTAAATTATTCCATATTCAAATTGAGCTGAATTCAGAATAGACACTTCTATTCCCAGATGGAGAAAAAGAATGAGTTGGAATTCTACTTTTTACACATAAACTACTGAAATCCATTCAATCAATAGTTTCGATCACTCACTCTGTAAGATAATGGCTGTACAGAGGAGAGAGTAGATGACCTGAATAAATCTGTGCCATGTTTTGTCTTCAAAGATTCTATGTAAAAAAATTATGAGACAGCATAGACAGTACAAAATATCAAAGATTCTACTCTGCGGTGCAATAGTATTCTTTCAGAGGCCCTCTTTGATGTGCTAAGAGAGAGTTTTCTGTAATTCTGTAGCCTCAGAGCAATGTGTCCTGGTTCTGTGAGACCAGCAAAGAGGAAATATTTGGTCTGAGGACTTGTTGAAGAGAACAGTGATTCATGATTCTTGTTAAAGACAGTGACTTTATTCAAGGGAGCTGCTGCAATGGGGTTTGTATTAGTGGAAAGAAAGGAGACTAAACTCCAACACCAATGAGGACAAGTAGGGATTGATAATTAAGGAACGGGTGGAGGTCAGAGGATGGAAAATTACTAAGAGGAAATAACGAGGTAAGGGAAATTTTTGCTTTGTATGCTCTTGAGATTTGTTGCTGAAGGCAGGCTAGGGTGATAGACTTTGAGGGTGAGGGGTAAGAAATTCAAATTATTAATAGCTATCTAAAATGGGCAAACACTAAGAGTAGGAAATATTCACTAAGCTGACTCAAGCATTCCTGTGCAAACTGAATTCTTTAGGTACAGAAGGGGAAGCTCAAGTCAGACCTTGTCCATTTAGGGGCTCCGGAGAGCCAGATTAAAGTTAAATCAAAGAAGAAAGAGTCTTTGTCAGACCTGAAAGTAAGATGTTAGAGGCAAAGATAGGGATGTACCTATGAGATTAGGTAAAATAAATAATTCTAGCATCTGGATAGCTTTTGCTTTATCTCTACCATCTAATATTGATTTGTGACATTCTTTTGAAAGCTGATATTCTGCTATAAGTTTTTCTTTTATTCATTTAAAGCACATTTTTAAGAATTCATTTATGCCATTTAGGAAAATAAAGTGTTTGTATTGGGTTGGAGGTTGGAGGAAACAGAAAAAAAAAAAATACAGCAGGGATACAGAATTACAGTTCAGACACAAGCACATCAGGTTGTCCAAGAGCTACATCTCCAAAGCAAGAACTTCATGGGAAAATAAGATTTTTCATTAAATAAAAGAACAAAGATTTTCAAATAAATTACTCTTTCTTTCTCTTGACTTTTCTTTCTCAGCTGAAAAGTAAAATAAGTGACTTATTTCATGATTCAGCTCAACTCATATCTCTTATACCATGTAGCACTATTAAATATTTCTGGGAAATGTGCTAGAACATGAATCTCACCAAAATAGTTTGAAGATTCTACTTTAAATAACATGAAATGATATTTTTGTTCTCTAATACTAATTAACCCAGCATGTTTCACAGTGTTTGAGAATTTTGCAGTTGAAATAAATTCATGTGATGAAAATTCAACACAAAAATAATATTTCTTCTGTAGAATAAATTATGTTTTAAATTGTATCAAAATATCCATTTTAATAACTCTTTAATCTACAAAAATAAACTTCTAATTATATATGTATTTTAATCATGAACAGTTAAATAGAAGATATAACTACTCTCATTTCATTATTTGGATTCTTTCTGCTGATAAAGCTAATGAAGTAAATTACAACCCTAGGTAGCAAATACCAGTCCCAAGTAGATTGGTTCTGTTCCTAGCAAGAACAGGTGAGGAATTATTAAAAGAAATTTGGCCACCTGATTCGAAGAACTGACTCATTAGAAAAGACCCTGATACTGGGAACGATTGAAAGCAGGAGAGGGGGATGGCAGAGGATAAGATGTTTGGATGTCATCACTGACTGGATGGGCATGAGTTTGAGCAAGCTCCAGGAGTTGGTGATGGACAGGAAAGCCTGGCATGCTGCAGACCATGGGGTCACAAACAGTTGGATATTACTGAGCAATTGAGCTGAACTACAAAAAGAAAATCTCACCACAAAGTCTACTTCTTGGTTCTCTTTCCAGGGATTTATTCTCAAGAATAGTGCTTTAATAAGCAACATAACATCAGGTGGTGCTGAGTCCTATTAGTAGTACCATTTGGCCATCCAAAGATTATTGTAACAAGTGTTAACATAGTACAACAATATTTTTACCATTCACTTAATTTAGAGTCTAGACAGATTTTAAGTATATATAAATCTATTCTTTTTAAAATATTGTTCTAGTATTGCATGATGCAATTGTGAATGCTCTAAAAATAAATAAGAGCACTGCAACATCAGTCATTGGCAATACTTTGTCACAATTTGATGCTTAGAGGAGTATTTGCCCAAAATCACACAGCTAGAAAATAGTAGTACCAGTGTTTGAACAAAGGGTGACTGTGTTTCAGAGACCATGCACTTAAACTTTATTCTTAGCTATTAATATTATGCATTAGGAATTGTGTTAAATGTAGTCTAACACAAACTAGATCACATACAGCAAAATTTACTTAAAAATACCATACTTGTGGGACTTCCCTGATGATTCAGTTGGTAAAGAATCTGTCTGCTATGTAGGAGACCCAAGTTTGATTCCTGGTTTGGAAAGGTCCCCTGGAGAAGGAAATGTTTACCTATTCCAGTATTCTTGCCTGGGAAATCCATGGACAGAGGAGCCTGGCAGGCTACAGTCCATGAGGTAACAAAGACTCAGATACGACTGAGCGACTAAGCATACATCCACACCGTGCTTATAAATTCCCTAGTTTCTGTATTTGTTTCCAGGCTGAAAGTTAAAATATTAAGCTGGTTACCTGGCTATACAAAAATTTGATAGTTGATAAACCCACCAAGGAGATGGCATTTGAAAGGGGTTTTGTAAGATAATGTGTCATTAGTTTACAGTAAATAATTGAGAGGGGTGTGTGCATGTGTGTTTGTCACTCAGTCGTGTCCAACTCTTTGCAACCCCAGGAACTGTGACCTGCCAGGCTCCTCTCCACGGGATTCTCCAGGCAAGAATACTGGAGTGGATTACCATTTCCTTCTCCAGGGGATCTTCCCCATCCAGGGACTGAACCCAGGTCTCCTGCATTGTAGGCGGATGCTTTACCATCTGAGCTACTAAGATAATGTGTTGTTAGTTTATGGTAAATAATGGAGAGGGCTAGTCACACTTTAAGAAGAGAATAGGGGCAAAGCCATGGTGAAGATGAACAGAATGTGCCCCAAGGTTTTGATCTGATGGTTTAGTGCAACCAGAGCAAACAGTGTGATGATGTCTTGGGAAGTGATGCTGAACTATTAACATGATAGATATAAAGGGTTTTCCTTTGCCAAGCTAAGGAGTGTGAATTTTATTCTGAAAGTTGCAGGGAGCATTGATGGATTTTAAGCAAGGCTTAACTTGACGAGATTTGTAATTCAGAATGATCACTCTTGCATTGGTGTAGAGAACTGTCTAGGAGAAACCACCCAGGAGACCACTGGGTAATTTACTCAAGAAATAATGAGATCCTACCTAGAGCAGCAGTGGAGAGAATAGAGAAAAGGCAAATGCATGAGATTAGTGGTTTAAAAATTCAGCAACTGATTGGATGTTAGGGCTGAATAATAGTTTAGGAAGACTCAGTTTTCTATCTTGGCAATTGCATGCTTCACTTTATCAATAAAGGGAATAGAGGAGGATTCAGAGGCCTGGAGGCAAGCTACAATTTAGTTTTGGATGAGACTGTAGGATTTTAGAAGAAAATAAAGACTCTTCACTTTCTAAACTTGGGAAGAAAAAGCATCACCAGTGCATGTTTGGCCTTCAAAAGAGAAACTGAACCAAACTCTTTTATTATATATTGTCAGTTACTCAAGTGGAAATGTTTGATCTTACAAATGATGAACGAAGTCTTTTTCCTCTCTATCCAAACAATTTTCAGATAACTGCCATGTGCTTGCAACCATAGCTGGTTTCTCCAGTTTAGCTTCTCTAAAGATTTTGGTTAACTTTAAAAAATTAGACTGCACAGCTTACTGGAAATGTCTCAGTAGCATCAATTCTATAATAATGGGTTGGTTAATTATATGCAATCATTGAACGAATGTTAGCAACTTGAATCTTACATCACTAGCACTTCTCATTTTTTGCATATGTCTTTAGAATCTGTCAAACAAGATTTGTCTCTTTCTATACTTTGATTTTTAAACATTCATCTCCACTAACAAAACATTCAAATATATACACCAAAAACTATTACTCTTGCTTCAGCTGAAATGATCTCAGAAACAATTTAAATTATAATAATGAAATAGAATAATTATTTAAAAGTTACTTTCAACGTTATTGAAATTAGAAAGGCATCCTAAATATAATTAGGGCATGGTGATTGATAGAAAAGAAATTCATAAGGCAAGAATGCCTTTGTGTGTGCGTGTGTGACAGTTTCCTTTTATTTTTTTTTAATTTTTCAATTAATTAATTAATTTTTTCCTTTGCATTATCATGTTGGTTTCGCCATACATTGACATGAATCTGCCATGGGTATACATGTGTTCCCCTTCCAGAACCCCCTTCCCACCTCCCTCCCGATTCCATCCCTCTAGGTCATCCCAGTGCACCAGCCCTGAGCACCCTGTATCATGCACCAAACCTGGGCTGGTGATTCATTTCACATATGATAATTTACAAGTTTCAATGTTGTTCTCCCAAATCATTCCACCCTTGCCCTCTCCCACAGAGTCCAAAAGACTGTTCTATACATCTGTGACTCTTTTGCTGACTCACATACAAGGTTATCGTTACCATCTTTCTAAATTCCATATATATGCATTAGTTTGCTGTATTGTTGTTTTTCCTTCTGGCTTACTTCACTCTGTATAATAGGCTCCAGTTTCATCCACCTGAGTAGAACTGATTAAAATGTATTCTTTTTAATGGCTGAGTAATATTCCATTGTGTATGTGTACCACAGCTTTCTTATCCATTCGTCAGTTGATGTGCATCTAGGTTGCTTCCATGTCCTGGCTATTGTAAACAATGTGGCAATGAACACTGGGGTACACGTGTCTCTTTCAATTCTGGTTTCCTCAGTGTGTATGCCCAGCAGTGGGATTGCTGGGTCATATGACAGGTCTATTTCCAGTTTTTTAAGGAATCTCCACACTGTTTTCCATAGTGGCTGTACTAGTTTGCATTCCCACCAACAGTGTAAGAGGTTCCCTTTTCTCCACATCCTCTCCAGCATTTATTGCTTGTAGACTTTTGGATGGCAGTCATTCTGACTGGTGTAAAGTGGTACCTCATTGTGGTTTTGATTTGCATTTCTCTGATAATGAGTGATGTTGAGAATCTTTTCATGTGTTTGTTAGCCATCTGTATGTCTTCTTTGGAGAAATGTCTGTTTAGTTCTTTGGCCCACTTTTTGATTGCATTCAACTTTCTTTCAGAAGTAATGATTACATGATGTTAAATGTGTGTGTTTCATACATTCAGAAGGTATTAGTGACTTTTTTTTTCATAGAAACTCCCTTTATTAAATGTCTGGTGGTTTGTACCATCCAGAAAATACAGTCTTAACAATTCTCTGAAAAATTCACCTGTTTAAATTTTTTAATTTTTAATTGCAGTAGATTTACAATATTATACGTTTCAGGTGCACAGCAGTGATTCAGTATTTTACAGATTATATCCATCAAATGTTATTTATATAATAATGGCCATAAGTCTTTATCTGATACAATATAAACTTGTTGCTATTTTATAAATAGGAGTTTTTAATCTCTTAATCCCATACACATAATTTGTCCTATCACACTTCTGTCTCTCCTTTGATAACCTAACCATTAGTTTGTTTTGTATATCTGTGTAGTTGCTAAGTCACGTCCAACTCTTTTGAGACCCCATGGACTGTAGCCTGCCATGCTCCCCTGTCCATGGGATTCTCCAGGCAAGAATACTGGAGTGGGTTGCCATTTCCTTCTCCATTAGTGACTATTTTTTAGAAAAGATGTGATTTTAAAATGCAATGAGTACATGTGGTAAATTTTTCATTTTACAATTATCACTTGAAAATCAGTCCTTAAATAATCAAGCACTGCTGTCATATAATTTAATCATGTCAAACTAATTTTCACTTTTAGAATATCCACTTGACCAAAGGTAAATTCAGTATTTGTCTGTCCTATGTTATGTGTGGTGAGTCTGGGTTCTGTTTATATTCTCCTGTTACACTTTGTACTGGTGTTATGATGTGTTTCAGTTTCCTAAAATTGCCATAATGAAATAGCACAAACTGGGTGACTTAAAACAATGGAAATGTATTCTCTCAAATTCTGAAAGCTAAAAATATGAAATCAGGGTTTCAGTAGGGCCTTGTCTCCTCTAGAGAAGACTCATTCCTTGCTTCTTCCAGCTTGTAGTGGCAGCCCCAGGAGTTCCTTATTTTGCAGCTGCCTCTCTTCAGTCTCTGACTTATTACACACAGCCTTCACCCCACCCCCACCCGCAGAGTGTCTCCTCTGTGTCTCCATATCCAAATGTCCCTCTCCTTTCTCTTTATAGACACCAGTCAGTGGATCTTAATCCACAATAACCTCATCTTAACTTGATAACAGTTGCAAAGACCTACTTCCAAATAAGGCTATGTTCTGGAGATTTTGGTGAACATGCATTTTGGAGGACACTGTTCAATTCAGCACATGATATTTATCAATATGATTTGAGTTAAGAGTTGTATGAATTTATACCTTTCCCCTATAGCAACCTTTGGAACTTTGTAGCCCTAGAAATCTTATTCTAAAAAGTGGTGTATTCCCAATAACACCTTGCACAGTGCCTCTCCCTAAATAGAGTCCAGATAAATATTTAATTAAATTGTACTGACTTCTGGTTAAACATAGTCTATCGACTTCATATAAGTTGCTGGTCTCTCAGGGAACTCTACCTACATATATTTTTTTTAATAATTAAAATGTAAATATCTGTAATGAATGAATAGAAAATGAAATTGCAACTGGACAAGATATAAACACAAGTTTGGAGGATGGAACTTAGTCTGAAATATAACTGAATTGGTGAAACAGTAAAAAGCACAACATGCAGAAAGAAAGGGTAAAGATTAAAAGCAAGGTGATTTTCCAACGGAGTCCTAGAAAGACTTAGGAATTTAAGGACCAGGGAACCTGGAAGGTGAGAGCAAAGAATGGGCTTGAAATTAAGAGAACTAGCGGACAGACCTATTGAAGGTACACTTAGACTCTTAGGATATACAGTCCCCTCCCAGGTAGCCAGTGACTATCTTGACCCAGATCTACAAGAGCTGGTAGATTGTCTCCTTCTCTCATGGAGAAATTATTGAGAAAGTTCCTGAATGAAAAACACCAGGGATATTGAAGGATAAAGGTTCTGTAATTGAAGAGTAAAACCCTCAGCTCTATTCCCTCATCCATTTGAAAGCCAACAGCCATACTTATGCTCCAGGGTCAGAAACTATGCATATAGATAGTTTTTTTTTTTTTTTTTCCTAGAGAATCTGACCCACCTTATAGAAAATAAGTAAGATACTAATATTTGGGGCTTTCCAATAGAAATGATGATTTGCTGTTTTATCACCCTAAAATGAGTTCTACCAATCAACAAGCTCTACCCATGCAACACAGAACATATAAAATGCTTTAAGTCCCTTTCTATTAAATTCAAATGAATCTTCAAGAATAAACAGATATTTCAGGAAAATCTAAAGCAGGAAAAACAGAGAATAAAAGTAGCATAGAGTATAAGAACTCTGAGGAAATAATCCATATGGCATCTCCCTCACCATCAAGTCTTTGATCAAATGTCATATTCTTTGACAGAGAAGGCTATGGCACCCCACTCCAGTACTCTTGCCTGGAAAACCCCATGGACGGAGGAGCCTGGTAGGCTGCAGTCCATGGAGTCACTAAGAATCACACATGACGGAGTGACTTCACTTTCACTTGTCACTTTCATGGATTGGAGAAGGAAATGGCAACCCACTCCAGTGTTCTTGTCTGGAGAATCCCAGGGATGGGGGAGCCTGGTGGGCTGCCATCTATGGGGCCGCACAGAATTGGACATGACTGAAGCGACTTAGCAACAGCAGCAGCAGCATATTCTTTGAAAGTTTATCCAAATCACTTTATTCAAAATTGTACACTACTTTTTCCTCCAGTACTCTCTACCCATCTTGCCCTATTCTTTTTCTTTTCCCATAGCAATTATTTTCTGTTGAATGCATGCATTACTGACTATAATCTACCAATTTATCAGCTCTATTCTTTATGCCCCTCCCCTTTAAATTAAAAGCTTCATGACAGCAGATGTCTTCTTTGTTGGCTGATTTGTCCCAAGTGCCTAAAACAGAGCCTGGAAAATTAGAAGCATTAACTATGTATTGAATACTTGAATTGCATTAGTTTTAAGACATGGAAATAGTAGATAAAAGAATTGAAAGGCGCTGGGGAGTGGGAAAAAATGGAGCCAAATGTGATTTCTGTAAGACCATTTGTACTATCTGTTTTTTAAAATGTTCTTGCAAACATTTCTTATGGAAAAGTAAACTGAATCTTCAATTAAAAAAAATGAATTTTCCATTTAGTAGATGATCTACTACAAGGGCAGTGAAGTAGCTAACGTTTGTCCTTTTGCTTGTGCTATCATTGACAACAACATTCTCACTTTCCATCTGACACCATGTGAATGACTCTTATATCTGTGATTTACTTTGGAATTTTGCCAGGTACTCTGTGCTAAGTATGCATGAATATGTACTTCCAGTGTTCCACTCTTCCCTTGCCCTTAAAAATCTCAGTTCCAATCCATATGTTACACTATCTCATCTTTCTTTTTACTATTATTAATAGTATAAGTTAATGTATAGAAATAGGAAAACAAGATCTTATTGATGAACTTTTCTGGTAGTCACACAAATTAGGGATTTAGGAAAGTTTTGGGGATGTGTCTCTTACAAATGAATGTGGTCTACTGGACCCATGACAACAGTTTCTTCATGATACTGATAAGCCCATGACTAGTCTAATACAATCTTATAGCTAGACATAAATTGTTTCTTTAGCAAATGTTATTTCTTAATGCATTAACAATTGAGACAAATTAGTGTTCAATCAAAAGTAAGATTTAATCAACATACTTTTCAAAGGAAAAAATGACAAGCTTAAGATTCAAGGTGAGAGATTTTGTAAATAAAGAACAGAAACTACAGTGAATTGGTATAAATGATTGGAAAGAACTTGCTACAGAGTGCTCTCTGTAAAAGTAAAGTCATTATAGTCTAAAGTGAATATGAATTAGCAGTTTGATGAAGTCCCATAAAATTTCCCAAATAACAAAATGTATCCTTACCTCTGTATTAATCATTGATTAATTCTAGTTCAGTTTAGTTGTGTGCCATCTTTATAATGCATCTTGCTATTACAGAGTAACTAGGTATGTTTTCTCACTAATCATCGTAATACTGTAAGCAAATTGCCTTATGATTGTTTTATATGGAGTACATCTTGGCTAGCAGTCTCTGACTAAAAGTAGGCATGATTTGTGGTTTGACAGCTTCTGATTATGTCACCCAAATGCAAAAGCTCCTTAAAAACTATATTTTGCACTGCCTAAATAAATTTTTGTTTACTATAGTTCTTAAGATATTTGTAAAATTAGGCATAAAATAAGGTTAAGATTGCATTATTTATTCTGTATGCTAAAAAGTTAATTATTTAATCATAATAGTCTTATATCAAATCATCCTATGCTTTTTGAGTGCCTGTTTTCTGTGAAATACTGTGTTGGGCTCTGTTAAGATAAAGATGATCAACATTGAGATATGTTAGTGCCCTGATGAGTTTGCTTTGTAGTTGGAGAGGTATATCACTCAAACACTTATAAAATGATTGATAATTGCATACTCTGGTTATACTATGAATAACAACATTAGATATTAAAGCAGGGGTCCCTAATTTTAAATAAGCAAAGTCATACAAAGTTTGTATGAGGAAATGACATCTAAACAAAGATCATAATGATTAAGAGAAGCTTGCTACAGAGGGCACTCCATTGATCTGAGAAAGAACTTGAGACACAAAACAGAGAAGCAGGAACCAGATTATTAGAGGTCTGGTAAGTCATTTCAAGTATCTCAGATTTTATCCTAAGTACAATAGCGATCACTAGAGGAATCTAAGTAATCATGACACATGAGTAGTTTTAAAAGCATTCTAAATATTTTGTGATCCATCCTAAATAAAGGCAAGAAAGACTAGGAAAAATAAATCTAGTTGGGATGACATTTCACAGTGGCTGTAGAAGCAAAGAGAATTGAACAGAAGCTTAAATAAATAAGTTTAAAAAGTGAATTGAGTATCAAAAAAAAAAAAAAGATAAGACACTTATAAAATCAAAGTTTAACCTGTATGTAGAAAACATGTGTAGGTTGATGTTTATTGTGGAGGAATATTTAGACCTATATTTGTAAATAAAATGAAAATGAATAAAAGTGTTCAGATTTGAGTTTCCCAGCTAGGTTAATGAATGAGCAGTTGTTTCTCAAGAACATGAAGATATAGGTTGTCCTAATTACATCTGTATGTCTTTTCCAAACACCATACTATCCTATTGTTGACATAAAATGGAGAAAATAATTATGTTATACTAATGGAAATTCACTTTTGGGAAAAAATATTTTAGATATCAAGTCACTGTTGTCATTGTTTTATGATCATTAAGACATATAAGATGGTCTTACTCGTGTGACTCTTACAAAGAGGAAGGGTATTTTTGAGAGTTATTATAGATAATCTGAAGTCCATGGCAATATATAAATGATCCCAAATAAGGAAAGTCTGAGGGCAAAAAACTATAAAAAAATACATACTGGAAATTAGGATTTTTCAGCTTCAGCACTATTGAAATTTTGTATTGAATAATTCTTTTCTAGAGTGACTGACCTGTACATTATTACTCTCACTAGCAACATTCATTTCCCAGATCATAACAATGATCAAAAATGTCTCTAGACACTTTGGTCAAAATCACCCTTGGTTGTTAAACAGTGCTGTAAATCTACCTTTCTGCTTATTTGCTTTTCTATCCACTAATTAACATTGAAACAATAAAATCTTGGGTTGATTTTCAAAAGTAATGTGCAATGTAGTTGATCAATTTGCTATTCCAGTTTGATTTACAGCATACCTCCTTATATTTGCTGGAGACACAATTTGTTTTTCCCACCATCCATAATCTTCATCTGCCAATAGTCACAAGTCTATACTATAATTATAGTAGAACCTGAAATGATTAGGGTAATAATAAATTGGCACAGAAACTATGAAGCTTAGTCAAAGTATATTAATTAGCAAACACATTTAAGTCTTTTATATTAAGAAAAATAGACTCCTTTCTATTTCATGCTCATTTTAATGGAAACATTATTTTTAAGCTAGTATTGCTGGCAGGATTAATAACTGCCTTCCTCTCTAATCATATTTTATAAGTTTTTATTATATACACATTTATAATGGACTTCTATTGAATAGCTAATGGTTTAGCTTCTAATTATTCAATATGTAAATAATTCAGGACAATTTAGAGAAAGAGAGAAATTAAATATAGACAGCTCATTGCTAAGGAATTTTCTCTTGCATGCTTATGTATTTCCTTCAATTATCTTTTCCCTCCTGCTTCAGCTTTTTTATTGCTCCTCTACTGATTTGGTTATCATAATCTCTGCAGAACTGCAAAACACTTCAAGTTCCTTCTGCAACCTTCCAAAAGAGTCAATGAAAATGACTATTAAATGTCTTATAATTAAATATTCCTTTAGCTTTTCTGTCCCATTTAAGCTGGTATCTTGCACTATTACAACTTTTGAATTTTTCTATCTATAGTCTATCTGCCATGCAAGGTAAAATGTAAGATGAAATTAAATCTGATTTTAAAAAGAAAAGATTTATAAAGAAAAGATAGTTTCCAAGGATTAGAAAGAAACAGTCCCAGTAATCAGTTCAGTTCAATTCAGTCATGTCAGACTCTTTGTGACCCCATGAATCACAGCAGGCCAGGCCTCCCTGTCCATCACCAACTCCCGGAGTCCACCCTCAACTCCACCATGTCCATTGAGTCAGTGATGCCATCCAGCCATCTCATCCTCTGTCTTCCCCTTCTCCTCCTGCCCCTAATCCTTCCCAGAATTAGGGTCTTTTTCAGTGAGTCAACTCTTCTCATGAGATGCCCAAATTATTGGAGTTTCAGTTTCAACATCAGTCCTTCCAATGAACACCAGGACTGATTTCCCCTATGATGGACTGGTTGGATCTCCTTGTAGTCCAGGGGACTCTCAACAGTCTTCTCCAACACCACAGTTCAAAAGCATCAATTCTTCGGCACTCAGCTTTCTTCACCATCCAACTCTCACATCCATATGTGACCACTGGAAAACCATAGCCTTGACTAGACAGACCTTTGTTGGCAAAGTAATGTCTCTGCTTTTCAATATGCTATCTAGGTTGGTCATAACTTTCCTTCCAAGGAAATTTAATTTCATGGCTTCAATCATCATCTGCAGTGATTTTGGAGCCCAAGAAAATAAAGTCTGACACTGTTTCCACTGTTTCCCCATCTATTTCCCATGAAGTGATGGGACGAGATGCCATAATCTTAGTTTTCTGAATGTTGAGCTTTAAGCCAATTTTTTCACTCTTCTCTTTCACTTTCATCAAGAGACTTTTTAGTTCCTCTTCACTTTCTGCCGTAAGGGTGGTGCCATCTGCATATCTGAGGTTATTGAAATTTCTCTTGGCAATCTTGATTCCAGCTTGTGCTTCTTCCAGCCCAG
This sequence comes from Antilocapra americana, assembly GCA_007570785.1. Lineage (NCBI taxonomy): Eukaryota > Metazoa > Chordata > Mammalia > Artiodactyla > Antilocapridae > Antilocapra > Antilocapra americana. The sequence continues at coordinate 1,071,815 of ML661343.1, forward strand.
CATTTCTCATGATGTACTCTGCATTTAAGTTAAATAAGCAGGGTGACAAGATACAGCCTTGACAGCATATATCCAAATCTCTTTCATGAGCAATATTTAAATTTAATGAGATGCTATGAAGAACCAAAGGAATTAAGAGATAAAACTCTACTCCCATCTGTTTTTCTTAAAACTGTATTTCTGCACCATTTAGGTTTATAACTTGTCTAACAAATGTATCAATTTCCCAGTTCAAACATTTTTTTTCTGTTGTTCTAATGGTAACTCTATTACTCCCTCAGTTCCCTTCTTACTCCTTCATTGACTCTCACATTCTAAGTCACTAGTTTACTTAGTAATTTCACTAAGCATCTACTATGTGCAAGTATTGTGCTAGGATATATCCATGCCTACTTTAAAATAAATCTTAAATTATTTGAAATAAAAGAGTACTTTTAGGGCCATGATAGGATTATATAGCTGTCACTGAAAGGAGTTACCACTCTATGTCACTGCCAATACCCTAAGTTAACCCTAATATCTAACCCTTGTATTAATCCTTTATTCTCATCTCCCTACTTTGAATTTTCCAATGTTTCTTGCTATTCTACCTACTGATAAACAGAAACTTTCTACAGTTCCCTACCCATCCATCAGGGTGATGGTTTTTTTTTTATTTTATGATAATGAAGTATTCTGATTATTTTTAGTTAGCAATAATTAATATCTAACTGTTACCTAAAACTTCAATTATTAGGACTATTTTTATATATTTCTTGGGAAACTAGTTGAAATAACTCTCTCTTCCAATCTATAAGCCTTTTGGGTAGATACACAATTAAATGTAATAAATACAAATACTTACTTAGCCTTTGCTGTATGTATTTGGATATTTGTACATCTATTTTTTCTACCTTTTTAACTCATGCCATGAATTGAAAAGTGCTCATTGTGAAATGGTGGGAGAAGGCAAAATCTTGCTATTCTTTGGGTTTTTCATGCATCTCATTCTGCTTTTTCACTGTACTCATAACACCACAAACCATATGTATAGCTCTGTTTTGTCTCATATAAAAATGGCAAAAAGACAGGAACTATTTTTTTAATTATTTATTTCTCACCACAAGCCTGATTCCAGACTTGCAATTAACAGTTAATTTCTGAATCCCAGGTAAGAGACTCGGAAACTCTAGAGATGAAGTGGTAATTTCTGGACAGATTTGGAGAGACTGTGGCCACTGACTCTTATTTGTGTCTGTATAGTCTAAAGCCAGAAGGAGCTACTAAAACATGCAATGCATTTTAATGCTACAGAGGCATTTCAGGAAAAAATCCATTCTCAAAGTCAGTATGCTTAATGATGCAGAGATGTAAACATTTATAAAAGTCTTAAATCCTACCACCAATTTAAGATTTTAACACTAATTGCTTTAGATAGAACTGTCTCATTGTAGTCTTTAATATATTCTAGACCCTCCCACATCACTTAGTGTAGTCTTTGCTTTAGGACTCCTGCTAGGACAATCAAAGGCACTGTAAAACTTGGTTCCAACTCATTTCTTTATTGTCTTGATTCATCTATGTGAGTCTGTTAGGGAGCAGTAGGATAGCACAGAAACTTCTTTATTTAAAATGTCAAAAGCCATCAGAGCCACATTTATAAGGCTCATTCTTCTTTACTTGGCATTCTCTCTACTCACTTATATAGTCATAACTCCTAGGAGATGAATGCAAAATAGATCCTTAGCATTGATTTGAAACTGACTTAAACTCCACCCTCAGTTCATCCCTATCAGCTGTCTAAAGTGTAGGAGAAGGAGGAAATAACCGTAGTCTGTGTGTGTATAAATTTTTAAACTAAAATAACACACTGTTAATTGCATAGATTTGAACATATGGTCAACTCAATTATTATTTTTTTTTAAATCTAATTTGTCACAAGGTAAAGAGAAATAATGATGGAGCAATTATCCCTCTGAACTTATTTCTTAATTATCCAAGCCAAGACTGCTAATGATGTCCATTTCCTAGGTTCCACTGGCAGTACAGTAATTAAAGGTCATGAGAGAACATTTGTTCCAAGGAGACATAAAGTCAAAATGGTAAACTCAGAATATAAACCTGGAGTCTAATATAAATACAAGTTCATGGTGCAGAACCAGTAGTCTAGAGATTTTTATAGCCCTTGTGTTAATCATAGAATTTATTTGGTTTCATAACTCTAAACCCCATTAACCAGCCATGATTGGTAGTCTAATACTCTAAGAATTGAGCTCAAAGCTGAGAATGTATCTGATGAGTTCCTCAAAGAACACTTTACAACAAAACAAACAAAACAAAAACAAACAAAAATAAAAAACAAAACCTGAGATGCCATCTCATGTTGAGAAGCTATTTTAAGTTTAATTTCCAGGCACTCAAGCCAATTTCATAAGTAGTAAAGTCATAAACTGTAATATTCTAATAAGAGGCTTTACAACCTGAAAATGGTGTTATAGAGGAGCATTAGCTTTGAGTCACTCTCTGGGGCAAGGTCACCTTAAGCAGGAGAGCCACCCACAAGCCTAGGTGTTTCAAACTACCATGTGAGGAAATGTTTCAAAGAAATCAGTGCTCATCTAAAATAAACCTAGTGCTGTTCTACTTTTTATCATGATGCACAATATCACATGCTTATATAGTAAAATATCGCTACTCCTGAGAGAAAAGTCAGTTTTTTTCTTACAGAAGAATCTAAGAGAGACAAAGATTTCTCCAACAGTCTCTTGAAATCCACCTTTGTTGTCGGAGCATAGCTACTCTTATAAAGGTACACATTTCCAATAATTATTTGGTTATTGATATACTTCTAAAACAATGGTTTTCTCCTCAATAAGTATCATTTTAAAATACTTCTATTATATCATAGTTACATTATATTAACTTATAATTAATTTATAGTTCCATAAAATATAACTATATTGTATGTTTCCTTAAGCAACAATGATGCAATAAATTCTTATGTTGAGAAAACTGATAGTTGCATTTTATTTTAAGGAGAAAATAGTGCAGAAAAAAATAGAGTAGGCTTGAAAGTTTCACTCATTGTACTCATGTTATTTTTAGAATATACACTATTATTTAGACATAATTTCACTTTCCTCTTTATACATATGGGAAAAAAGGTGTGTTTTCAATAGAGAGTGTTAATTAGAAGAAGGGCAACTTTTGCTTTATTTGTTTAAATGAAATTTAGAAACTTCCCTTCTAAAATCTGCTTTGAAGGATGTTTTCCTACCCACTCAATGTTTCATTGTGAACCACAAAGCTCACATTTAGGAAACTTGATCACTGTTTTTGATTAGGATAATAAATCAATTTTGATTTGAGTAATACATTCTTTACCTTCTTAAGGTTCACTGATACAAGTACTTACTAATTAGACACTAGCTTTTCTTCAATTGCTAATATTTCATTTAAAATTTATGGTGAATCTTAAAAACAGTTATTCAGATTAATGACTACCTTATTTTACTATAATTTTTAAGTGTTCATTTCAGTTCAGTTCAGTCGCTCAGTGTTGTCCCACTCTTTGTGACCCCATAAATCACAGCACGCCAGGCCTCCCCGTCCATCACCAACACCCAGAGTCCACCCAAATCCATGTCCATCGAGTCAGTGATGCCATCCAACTGTCTAATCCTCTGTCGTTCCCTTCTCCTCCTGAACTCAATTTTTCCCAGCATCAGGTTCTTTTTAAATGAGTCAGCTCTTCACATCAGGTGGCCAAAGTATTGGAGTTTCAGCCTCAGCATCCATCCTTCCAATGAACACCCAGGACTGATCTCCTTTAGGATGGATTGGTTGGATCTCCTTGCAGTCCAAGGGACTCTCAAGAGTCTTCTCCAACACCACAGCTCAAAAGCATCAATTCTTCAGTGCTCAGCTTTCTTCACAGTCCAACTCTCTCATCCATACATGACTACTGGAAAAACCATAGCTTTGACTAGATGGATCTTTGTTGGCGAAGTAATACCTCTGCTTTTCAAGATGCTGTCTTGGTTGGTCATAACTTTCCTTCCAAGGAGTAAGCTTCTTATAATTTCATGGCTGCAATCACCATCTGCAGTGATTTTGGAGCCCAGAAAAAGAAAGTCAGTCATTGTTTCCCTATCTATTTGCTATGAAGTGATGGGACCGGATGCCATGGTCTTAGTTTTATGAATGTTGAGTTTTAAGCCAATAAAGCATAAGAGTCCACATAAAAACTATATATTCAAGATTAAATTCATGTTTATGTTAATACAAAGAAGTGAGTCACTCAGTCATGTCTGACTCTTTGCGACCCCATGGACTGTAGTCCATGAAATTCTCTAGGCCATAATACTAGAGTGAGTGGTCTACCCCTTCTCTAGCAGATCTTCCTGACCAGGAATCGAGCAGGGGTCTCCTGCACTGAAGGTATATTCTTTATCAACTGAGTTATCAGGGAAGTCTGTGATATAAAGAAGATGGTCACAAATAGAAATATTCATAGTTATATATATATATATATATATATATATATATATATATATATATATATAATTTTTATCAACTGACAGGGCCTAGAAACAATGACCCCCAGTAAAAATGAGCATATCTAGATACTAGCTCCGGTTTCTAAAACAGTTTTCCAATAAAAATACTTCCTTGGAGAAATGTGTGATTCTAGGACTAGGGTAAGAAATATACAGGCTGAATCTGGAACATCTTTCAGTGCATAGAAGTAAGGAAGCACTTAGAAAAACCCATAGTAATGGGGAAATGCCAAAGGAAAAAGGATAAAATTGAAACAGCTCCCAATACCCAAGGTGGAACAATTTGTTCAACAAAATAAATAACATAATATTAATTTATAACCAAAAGTGTAAAAAAATTATGAATCCATCCTAATATGAATAAATGACTGAATTAATAGATAAATACATGGATGAAAATAGATTAATCTCCCATGTAGGCAAATTCTAAGTAATTTGTATAGATACAACGCTTTCAAGGAAGTAAAGACGAACTCCCCACTCCTTCAGTGTAGGCTGCTCATAGTGATTTCCTTCCTATGTGTGCATTATGCAGAAAGAGAAAAGGAGTAATTTTGTAGTGGAGAAACTTGATGAATTTCAATAGAAAGGCTTCATTCATTACACCTAGTCAGTGCTTCTCAAAATTGTCAAGGTCTTCTAAAACAAGGTTAGTCTGAGAAACTGTCATAGCCAAGGGGACTCTAAGGAGACCGTTAAGTGTAATGGAGTATCTTGGATAGAATCCTGGAACAGAAAAAGGACATTACGTAAAAAATGAGGCAATCTAAATGAAGTATTCACTTCAGTTAATAATAATGTATCAACATCGGTTCATTAATTGTGGCAAGTAAACCATACTAATTTAAGATGAATTTGAGAAAATAGATATGGAACATATAGGGACTCTTAGTACTGTCTCTGTAACTTTTCTGTAAATCTAAAACTATTCCAAGGTGAAAAACTATTTTTAAAAAGGCACATCCTCAGTTAAAAAAAAAAAAAAGAAAAGAAAAAGAAATCCCATTATATATTACTTTTCAGTCACCTATTGGTAAATTATAAAGCTTCCTACATCCAGGGGAAAATGGCAGAGATGACCCTGGACAAATAGTTTTAAGTTCTAGACATTGAAGCCATCTATTGCAGCATAAAGCTGAAGAACAAGCTATGCCTCAATTAACTTGGAGGTATTTCAAGTGAGTAAGATGACGTTGAGTGAGAGATGGAAGATGTGGGAAACAGGAACATATTATGTTATCATTGAGTGAGTGAATGGTAGTCATTCTGTTGTATCCGACTCTTTGCAACCCCATAGGCTATAGACTTCTAGGCTCCTCTGTCCATAGGATTTCCCAGGCAGAATACTGGAGCAAGTTGCAATTTCCTTCTCCAGGGGATCTTCCTGACCCAGGGATTGAACATGGGTCTCTAGCATTGCAGGCAGATTCTTTACCATCTGAGCCACCATGGAAGCCTAATGTGATCATTACTAGGGATTAAATAGCAAAGAATGTTTTAAAAAATATTTCTGTGTCATTATGTTTCTTCACCATTTTCTGGCCTAGCAATAGGCTTCTAATCTCATGTGTAAATAAAAACTTTGTGAGTTGTCCATGGTTATGGACTAGGGAAATTATGCACTTCACTCTAGCTAATAGATTGAGAAACCTCTACAGAAAATAAAACACATTAATGTAGAAAGTAATATCAGTGGATTTTTGTTCGGTCACTAAGTTATGTCCAACTCTTTGCGATGAAATGGACTACAGAACTCCAGGCTTCCCTGTCTTTTACCATCACCCAGAGCTTGTTCAAACTCATGTCTATTGAGTCAGTGATGCCATCCAACCATCTCATCCTCTGTTGCCTCCTTCTCTTGCCTTCAATCTTTCCCAGAATCAGAGTATTTTTCAGTGAGTTGGCTCTTCACATCAGGTGGCCAAAATATTGGAGCTTCAGCTTCAACATCAGTCCTTCCAGTGAATATTCAGGGTTAATGGCCTTTAGGATATCATAGAGGATAGATTAGGTTAAGTCAATAAATTTAAATCAAGAAATTTATGATACTTGACTTAATTTTATATCTATATATACCTTATACTCACACTTCCCACCCCATCTCCCCTGCCCCCACTTTAGGATAGGATATTTTTAGTTGGAAACCTAAAAAAAAAAAAAAAAAAACTGAGGCGGCATACTATGAAAATATTTTAACTTTATGAATTTTCCCAAGGAAGAGACATTTTCTGACATTTGAAAAGTCTAATAATAGTAGATAACTTTTCATTTCAAATTACCTTGTGATAAACCAATAGAAGAGATAGTTTGTATGGAAAATATAAATAATATATACACATCATAGTTGCTTGCTGTATACATCCCACATTTTATAACATAATATTAACAAGTTAATAGAATATTGTTAAATCAGGTCTTCCAAAAGAACACTTTTGGGAAATGCTGATTTATGTTATTGATATATTAAAATCTAATCAAAACCTCTTATGAATTTCCAGAGCAAATAGTTAAGATGCTTTCCAGTAATTATTTAAGGAACTGAGTTATTTGCACCTCTGTTGGTGGCATATTTTTCAAGAGATATGAAATCCTGAAATTACTTTATGTGTGAGTTTAATTGTAAGGAAAGCAGCCACTTAAATTTCCCATTTGAAAGGACCATCCCATAAAATGCTCCACATTTTGAAGAAACGTGTAAGGTTTTATTCCTAACGGCTGTTACTATATTACAAAATATCATCACCACTCATGATTCAGTATTATGGTAATTCTGTTACAAGAAGTAATTACATAAACTCAGAAGTTAATGCATATGCCTCAGAAAAATTATTGAATTATTTATCATAGTTTCATATTATTTGTTAATTTTTAAAAAGAAAGTGATACCCAACAAGTTTTAGAAATATATATTTTATAGCTAAAAAGAATGTTAATTAACATATATTGAGTCATTTTTGCTAGTATTTGTGTGGTCTTAAGTTATAAGAGGAGAAGGCAATGGCAACCCACTCCAGTACTCTTGCCTGGAAAATTCCATGGACGGAGGAGCCTGGTAGGCTGAAGTCCATGGGGTTGCAAAGAGTCGGACATGACTGAATGACTTCACTTTCACTTTTCACTTTCATGCATTGGAGAGCATAGAACAGTGCTTGACATAAAAAATAAATATTTTTTGATTGTCTAAATGATATTTTAATGTCCATCACTGAAAAATGTTATCAAACTAATCTTCCCTGTGTATAAGTCATTTCCAAATGTTAATTTCAAAGTTAACATTAGTTGTTCTAATACTTTGATTCAGAGTTTCACACAAAATCATTAAATATATTTGGCTCCCTAACATGAAAATCAAGATTTGTAGTCATTAAAATTGATTATAAAATATAAGTGGTTTATAAATATTGTTTATTACTAGTTAATAAATATCTAGCAGTTTTCCTGTCTAACATATTAAAATAAGTTGCTAACTATTTAACTAATGGCATCAACCAGCTTATCTTTACCATGCACATGTGTCTGGGTATATATTTGCATGGCAGTTTTATAAATTTCTAAAGGATATTTCTAATAATTAACAGGAAATATGTACCTTTTGAAAATTAAAACTCCATTTGCATTTATGTTCTAGATGGTAACTATTTTGCTGGCCCAGGGCACTTTTAAGTGAACTCTGCTTGCATGACAATGACTACCAAGGAATATAAAACATCCATTTAATTGACCCATGAAACATAGGCACATTATGTCTTATTATCAGACAATGATTTTAGTGATTAATTAAGACCTCTTAATTCAATTAAAATTAACAATAAAAGGGAAACTCTCATACTATTGATCATTTTCTTGTTTGCAAGTATTTTTTCAAGTTTTATCTGATATAGTAAAGACCAAATGCTAGTTAGTTACTAGGAGGTCACTTGAGTTGGTACATGGTTTTATAGTATTATTATAATAGTTTTACTGAGAAACTTTATATCAAAATATTTAAGAAAACATAAGAATAGAGATATTATGACTGGAGAAGGTAAAAAAATGGGGGAGGTTAGAATGATTTTATACATGATATAGCCTTGCATAGCATAGCACAATATCATGTTTTGCATGATGTAATTGCATATGCATATGAATTATACACATGCACACATTTAATCTTCTATGAGATAGGATCTTTCCAGGAAGTCTAAAAAGGTAAGAACTGTTGGGAAGCATGTTGAAATCTGTAAGTTTATAATTTTCCTAAAGGACATTTCCTGACATTTGGAAAACATAATTATACTAAATAAACTTTGATTTTGCATTACTCTATAGATACAAAACCAGTGGAAGAATTCAGATCACAGTGTAACATTTGCACTTCAAACCATCAAATTCTTGAGCTGAGAACAAAGTTATCTGACTTAGCTATTCATTTCTTGTATTTTCTCATATAATGCCAAGAGTTGCTGAAAAATAGCAAAAAATTCCTATTGGGGAATCTTGTACTTTATTTAACCATTAGAGTTTCCTACTAGGCAGCCTCAATTTGCCTCCCAACATTTTACTTCAGAGTTTAGAAAGCAGGTGGGAAAGCAAAAAATTGAAAAAGAAAATAATGATTATAAAAATAAAGAAAATAAAGATAATAAAAATAAAAAATACTTTTAAAGGCATCTGAGAATAACAACAAAAAAAAATGAATTCATTTTTCTGCTAATACATGAACACCTTCTTACTGGAGAGACATGTTGTTTGTTTCCTAAACTCTTTTTACAGGCTGAATATGAAATGCTTATTTTAGCCATATCTTGACGTGAAATACAGATTTTTCAGCTATGTTTCTCAGGATTATCTTCAACAGTATATATTATTTTATTAATGCTCTCAAAATTATTATGAATAAAAATCCCTTTAGATATAAATTTGATTTACAATAAGCCCTTTGCTTATCCATTTCATTAATATAATTTTAGCTTAGCCAACATATTGGTCTTTGACCATTTAAGCTCACAAAATAACAGAAAACTTTCAGAACCTTGAGTTTAAAAATAATTCTACCACAAATGATAGTGTCCTAAATAACTTTCCTCTGTATGTCCAATATAACTAATCCTCATGAAGGCTGGCTGGATGGAGAAATTATAAAGTACCCTATAATCTGGCAAGTTCCAAACTTGAGACACATTGTGTAATATAACACTACATTTTTATATTGCTGATTATAAATATCATAGCACTGAGAAGGAAAATGTGGCATTGAAATAGTGAAAAGACATATGGTGACTGGGTCATTTTTAAGTGGGAATGGCATAAAAACATTTCTGCCCAAGTTTCTCCACTAAAAAAGCTTTTAAAATACCAGAAAACTCTTAAGAGCTTCACTACTGTGTACAGTCTCTTTGGTCATGCATTCATTCATAAGTTTTTGAGCATTTATTTGCTAGGCACTGTGCTACAGAGAGAGAGAACAAAGATAAATGATGTTAAGGATTTCACATTTCGGCAGAGGATGTAGAGGTACAGAAGGATGATTACAATAAAATATGGTCAGAATTAAAATAAGAAAATGAATAAGGGGCCAAATGGATCATATATAAGTGAACAACTTAATTGACCTGAGACAGTCAGAGAGTCTACAGAGCTTGATTCTTTTGAAGGACATTAAGAAAATAAGTTTTTTTTGTCAAGCGAAAAAAATTAAGAAAATAGATGTCTATCAGAAGTGATATGTGCCAAAACTCAGAATTGTGAGTGGGCATTGTAAGTTCTGTGATAATTCCAGTAGAACTGGAGTTTGGAATGAATAGTGGAAACAAGAGAGAGTCAAGTGAGCTTGCAATGTGGTTGGGCAAAGTTGTAAAGGGAGGGTCATGTGGATGATGCTAAGGGATTTGGTCTTTGTTGTTGAAGGTATAACTTATAGCCTGACTACGACTCATCTGATAACAAAGGGAACACACTAGCTGAGACAACAGACTTACACCAAGACTCTGGAGAACAAACTGAAGTATATGCTCACCTACACAAGAGAGAACAGAAGTTTTAGGTAGGGAAAGAACATGTTACAATCTGCTTATTTATTTTGAAAATTCTAATAGTAAGTAGTAAGATGGAAAAATAGGATACAAACCCTTTGAGGCACTGTTGCAATAGCTGAATAATTAAATAAGTCAGTAGCAATGGAAAAAAGTAAGAAAACAATTTGAGATATATAGGAAGTAGAGTTAAAATGCTAATGTCACCAGTTAAACATGGAGTGAGAGAGAAGAGAGGAGAGAATATCCAGGCTATCTAAAAAAGTTTACCTCAGAGAATGTGTGTATAGTGACAGTCTTATTTAGTAGAGAGTCTTCTGTGGGAGGGAAAGTGATGGGTGGGGAATGGGAATGAACATGAGTTCACTTTTGAGCACGCCTTGTGACATGTCTGTCTCAGACCAGGAGATTTCCGATATACTGTGTTCTGAGAAGAAAAGTTAATTTACAGAAATAGAGCACATGTGCTGGTACCTCCGTACAATGAGGAGCTGACACTGTCCAAGTAGATGAGGTAAATAAGATGTAGAGGAAAAGGATACGAAAGTTGGTGTTATGAGAAATATTAGCATATGACAGTTTTCCATAAAAAGGAGAAGCCTGTAATCAAGATAGAGAATGACCAGAGTTAGGAAGAGAATTATCAAAATCTTCTGTCCTGGAAGACAAGGACCGAAAGAACTAAGAAAGAGTCAAGAGTCAAGTGCTTCAGGGATAAATAGAAGTCTGAGTAAAGGCGACCAGTGACTTTAGCACTTGAAGTTACTAGGGATTTGCCCAGGGCAGTTGAACCAGAGTAGCTGGGTCAGAAATTAGAATGTAATGGTGTTAAGGAATGTCTGGAGATAGCAAGAAGTAGAGCCATTAAGTGATTATTCTTCTGATTAGTTGGTGATGAAGAAAAGAAGAAAGATTGACTGGCAGATCAACTTGATCATTCCTGTAAACTGAAGAGAAGAGACAAAATCATAGTCATTATAGTAAATAGAGGGAAGTTTGATGGAGCAATAAATGAGGCACGTAGAATGGGATTTCACTTTGCCAAAAAGCGAGACATATCTTCCTTTAAGGCTGGAGAGAAAGTTAACAAGACAGGTATTATTTTCAGAACACAGAGAGGAAAAAAGTATTTAAAAAGTTGAAACGTTTCTATTTTAAGAGTATAGTTAAACGATGATATTTGAAATTCAGTACAATAATTCAATTCCAGGCTGTTCATGGAAAATATGTAAAGCTTTATATGAAACTTTAAATAGTGAGAAATGGTAGTAAAATATTACTTTTATGGCTAATGGTGAAAATTTATTTTCTTATCCACCCAAGGATGATAGCTATCTGGTTTTACAGGTTTTATTCCATTGTAGCTTGATATTGTCAAATAATTGTTGTAACAAGAGCAGTCTAAAAAACTGATGCTTGTTGAGCTTCTATTCTGCAACATGTACTATTTTTCATGTTTTCCAAAAACACTTTGATAAAAGTGCTATTGTCCATATTAGTAGAAAATGAAATCTAGGCTCAGAAAGATTAAGGTTGTGGTCACGTAACTAGATAATATCAGAGCCAAGATCCCACCATTAGAATCTGTGAGCTTCTTATTATACCCGGGTACTTTTCTCTGTAGGCTGTCTACATTTTCAATACAACCTTTAAATTAAAATTTTAGAGAATACATTCATGAGGAATGACTAAAAGTGTCACTTCAAGATTTTTATATCCAAAAAATTTTTCTGTGGCCTGATGGAGAAATAGTTGAAGGAAATGTTGGAGAGATGGAAATGTGACTTTTCTTCACTGGTGGGTGGGAGCAGGGGGCTAGCAAATTTGGATATTGTTAACATGGGTTCATTTACCTTCTCAAGCTGATTAGTTCTGGAGATATCTAACTACAAAACAACCAAGGGCATTAAAGGGGGGGGGGAGTAAAAATTAAACCTGTAACAAGGGCAGGAGCATATTTATAATGCTCGAAACATGTTAGAATAAAAAAGTTTTAAAGATGCTTTGAAATAAAGATCATGGAAGGGCTGGAACCAGCAAACTATATTACTTCAATTATTGTTACTGTGACTAAGCTGAATCTACAGGACAAGTGTAGCATGCACAGAAAGCTAGGATGGAACCCTGAGAAGAGGATTATTTTAGGTTTACTTGTATTGAATATCATGTTCCCATGACTAATCCTGAGCCTTATTTGCAAAACCAAGAACATCAGCAATGTTTAGGTTAATTTCTTTGGAGATGTAACACTCATTTCAAAATACCAAAGAACCTGGTAGGGCATGCCAGTAATACTGCATCATGGTTGAGTTATTTTTCCAGATAAAAACTTAGTTGTTTATGAAAAGTCACAAAACTAAAGAAAGATTGAATATAGTGAAGGAAATTATAAGTATTGCTTACTTATCTGTTTCCCTCTATGTAAGTATATTGAACAAAGAATCATGAGGTACTCAGAATTCTTCTATGTGAGCTATTTATCACACAGGGTCAATATACTTCCAATGTATTCACTGATTAATGCAGTACAATTAGAGAGATGTATCTATAGGCAGAGGCAAGATTCACTTTATGGTAAAGAGAAACACTTTTTTTTCCTAGCCTTGGTTTAAATTTTTTCTTTATTCAATAACAAATGTCAAATGATGTTCATGTAATTGAACCAAATAGTCATAAGGAAAAGGCAGTTGCAGACTTATAACTAAGCAGATAGTTTTGAGGAACAATTTTTTTCTATTTGTCCTATCACTTGTAATAATTGGGATTACTTTCTAGCAGTTGGATACTTTCTGTATGAGAGAAAATATAAAACTAAATTACAGAGGTTATGCTGAGCCTGAGAGAGAAAAGAAATGAGAAGACATAATTGAACCGGTAAAGGGTTCATTTGTAGTTGGGACATTTCCTCCTGGGAAATGAAATATCTTATAGCAATACAATGAATATACTTATGATTTATGGTAATTAATTCTGAATGTGGGTTATCCAACACATTGCTCACAATAGAAGATGAATTGTACAACTGAATTATCAGGGCCTTGGAAGTAAAATTAACTTAACCTTAGCAGAAAGTGAAGTTTTGTACCTCATCTCCACATTGAAATCATAGATCAAGCCCTCCTGTCTTATTTCACTGCCCAGAGGTCTAATTATAAATGGAAAATGAAGCAAAGAAAGAATAACTCTCCTATGTATTCTGCCATGACAAAAGTTTTGTTGGAAATCACACCAAGCTTAGTGAAAAGTTGAGTACCTTCACTCCATTCTTTCTAACCTCAAGATAAGAATCGGATGACACTAGATATTGTCCCATGTAAAACAATCCTTCTTCATACTCAATTTTGGAATGGGATAGTCAACAATGTTGAAAAGTGCACATACTTGCCTCTACTAAAATGATAAATAATTATAATGTGTTCCTAAAAGAAATATTGGAACCCCCTTACTTAATATTAGTTTGAGCTTTAACCACAATTATTGACTGTATCAAAGTTGCAAAATTCAGCATCCACAATTAGTCTTCAGCTACTTCTAAAGAAAAACAATTAATTAGCTATGTTCACTATTTCTTTAAACTGCTAAATGGTAAATTAATCAAACTGCTGAATTAGATTTGAAGAGATAAACCATATAACTTTAAAACCATATAACCAATCAATACTATGTATTCAGGAGAACAAACTGAAATTATTTATATAGTCAGAATCAAATGTAGAACAGAAATTACACAAATTGAAATAGTCAAATAGAAACAGGACAACATAAACCATCTGAATGCTTTCAAATATGTAAGATTTAATTTCAATAGAATAATTTTTGAATTTTAAATTCTCATTTTAAATTATTAAAAAATAATTTATGGACTTCATGGTTCAGAGCAGTTTCAGTTCCACAGGAATACTGAACTTACCAGAGTGGTAGGTATATTTGTTACTGTTGATGACCCTACACTAAAACATCATTGCCACTCAAAGTCCATAGTTCATGTCCCAATTCTTACTCTTGATATTGTACATTCTATGGCTTTAGACAAAAGAAGAATGGCATGTATACATCATTATACTATCATATAGACAGATTCAATGTTCTAAAAGTCTGTGCTCTGCTTATTCATCATTCTTCCCCCTAATCCCCAGCCACCACTGATATCTGTCACTATAGTTTTGCCTCATAATGTCATACAGTTTGTTGTTGCTTTTCAGTCGCTAAGTCATGTATAACACTTTGTGACCCCATGGACTGTAGCACGCCAGGTTCCTCTGACTTCCACCATTTCCCAGAGTCTGCTCAAGTTTATGTCCATGGAGTCGGTGGTGCTATCTAACCATCTTATCCTCTACCACCCCATTCTGCTTTTGCCTGCAATCTTTCCAGCATCAGGGTCTTTTCCAGTGAGCTGGCTCTTCACATCAGGTGGCGAAAGTATTGGAGCTTCAGCTTCATTCCTTCCAATGAATATTTTAGGGTTGATTTCTTTTAGGATTGACTGGTTTGATCTTCTTGCAGTCCAAGAGATTCTAAAGAGTCTTCTCCAGGACCACAGTTTGAAAGCATAAATTCTTTAGTTCTCTGCCTTCTTTATGGTCCAACTGTTATTTATGTACATAACTACTGTAAAAACAATAGCTTTGACTATAGGAAACTGTCAGCAAAGTGATGTCTCTGCTTTTTAATATGCTGTCTAGGTTTGTCATAGCTTTTCTTCCAAGGAACAAGTATCTTTTAATTTCATGGCTGCAATCACCATCCACAGTGATTTTGGAGCTCCAAGGAAATAATCACTGCTTCCATTTGATATAATATGTAGCTTTTCAGAGTTGACTTTTTTCACTTAGTAATATGCATTCCAGTTTCTTCCATGACTTTTCATGGCCTGATAACTCATTTCTTTTTAGCACTGAATAGTACTCCATTGTCTGGATATTTGTTCACCCATTCACCTACTGAGAGGCAGGCATCTTGTTTGTTTCCAAGTTTGGGCAGTTGTATATAATGCAGCTATAAATACCCATGAGCAGGTCTAGTTATAAACTAACTAGACATTAGTTTATAACTCCTCTGGGTAAATAAAAAGGAGCATGATCACTGGATCATAAGATTATGTGTAGTGTTGTAAGAAACTGCTGAAGAGTCTTCCCACATAGTTGTACTGTTTTGCTTACTCCCAGCAGTGAATAAGAGTTCCTATTGGTGCAAATTCCCTCCAGCATTTGGTATCATCAGTAAGCCAGATTTTGCCCATACTAACTTGTATGTAGTAGTGTCTCATCTTTTCAGTCCATATTTCCTGGTGATATGTGTTGTGTATATTTTAATGTATTTATTTGCCTTCTACATGTCTTCTCTGGTGAGCTGTGTATTCAGATCTTTGGCTCATCTTTTCCCCAATTATTTTTATTATGGTAAAATATACATTACATAAAATTAATCTTTTAACAGTATTAATTGTCTAGATTAGTGATGTTAAATATATGTATAATGTGCAAAAATCACCACCACCCATCTCCATAGCTCATCTTATAAAACTGAAATTCTATATTCAGTAAACAATAACTTCTCATTCCACTTCATCCCATTCCCTGGTATCCACCATTGTAATTTCAGTCTCTACAATTTTGATTATTCTGAGTACCTCATAGAAATGGAATCACATAGTATTTGTCTTTTTGTGACTAGTTTATTTTGCTTAGTGCAGTATCTTCAAGGTTTATCTATGCTGCAGCATTTTGCAGAATCTCCTTCCTTTATAAGACTGAATAATATTCCATTGTGTGCAGACACATTTATGTGTATGTTTGTATTTATATATATAATACACCATGTTTTATTTATCCATTTATCTAACAGTAGACATGTGAGTTGCTTCCACATTTTAAGTTATGAATAATTCTGCTATGGAAAAAGATGTACAACTATCTCTTTTAGATCCCCCATTCTTTTTTTTAAGTTCCGTATTATTATTTGCACCATCAGTTTTCACAAGCAAAAAGTACAAGAATTTTAAAATAGTAATTTTAGAATCTAATTAAAAGGCAATGTGACAGATACATGCATTATTTTTGGTTAAAAAAAATTGACTATTATATACTGAAAATTGAAACTCCTAGAATATCATACCATGCAAAATTATATTACAGTGAGATCCTACTTTCAATTCGTGTGGATATACATTAAGAAGAGAAATTACTGGATAATATGGAAACTTTATTTTCAATTCTTTGAGGAAACTCTATACTGTTTATCACAGCAGTTCTACAATTTAAATTTCTATAGTTTTGACTTAGATTTCTTCATGACTCATGAAACTGAGCATCTTTTTTTGTGCTTATTGGACATTTGTACATCTTTTTTTGGAAAAGTATCTGTTCAAATTCTTTGCCCACTTTTTTGAATTGAATTGTTAGATTTCTTTTGCTAGTAAGTTTTAGCTTTCTGTATATTCCAGATATTAATTCCTTAACAGATAAATTATTTGCAAAGTTTTTCTCCTATTCTGTGGGTTGCCTTTTTATTCTGTTGATAGTATATGCTAGTGAACAAAATGTTCTAAATTTCATGTAGTTCAGTTTGTGTGTTTGTCTTGTGTTACCTGTGCCTTTCATGTCACATGCAAGAAGTCACTGCCAAATTCAATGTTTTGGAACTTTTGTCCTAATTTTTTTTCTAAATATTTATTGTTTAATGTCTTATGTTGACATTTTTGGTCCCTGTTAATTTTTGGTACATGGTGTTTGGCAAGTGACCATCCTCATTTCTTTTGTATGCCATGTGAATAGCCAAGATTTTTGGCACCATATAATTATTTCCTATTGAATGGTCCTGGCACCCTTGTTTAAAATCGTCTGACTATATATGTGAGGGTTCATTTCTGGGCACTCTGTTCTATTTCAGTGGTCTGTGTGTCTGTACCACACTATTTTGATTATTGTACCTTAATAGTAAGTTTTGACATCAGAAAGTGTTATTCCTCCAATTTTGCCCTTATTTACAAGATTATTTTGGCTCTTCAGGATCCCTCAAGCAGTCATGTGAATTTGGGGATGTAATTTTCTGTCTGCTAAAGAAATGCCATTGAAAGTCTAATAGCAGTTGTACTGATTCTGTAGACCCTTTGGGGTAGTACTGACATTTTAACAATATCATCTTCCAGTCTACAAATATGGAATGCTTCTATTTATGTCTCCTTAATTTTCTTCAGCAATGTTGTATAGTTTTCATTGTCCTAAATTTATACATATAAGATTATGTCTGCACAGATATTTTCACTTTTTTCCTTTTCAATTTGGGTCACTTTTATTTCTTTTTTCTTGCCTAATTTATCTAACTAGTACTTCCAGTACTCTGATAAATAGAAGTGTTATCCTTGCCTTTTTCCTCTTAAAGGAAAAGACTTCAAATTTTCATCATTGGGTATGATGTTTACTGTGAGTTTTTCATATATAGCTTGTGTTATATTGAGAGTTTCCTTCTATTTATCATTTTTTTCAAGTTTTGATTTTATCGTGATACATTAAATTTTGTCAAATGGTTTTTCTGCATCAATTGAGGCAGTCATTGTTTTTCCTTTTTTTTTCTCCTTTGTTTTAATGTACTATGTTGATCAAGTTTTATACATCAAACCATCCTTGTATTCCAGAAATAAATCTCACTTGGCCAAGGTAAATAATCTTTCTAATTGAATTAGAAAGCTGCTAAATTTGGCTTTACTAGTCTGTAGTTTTCTTTCTTTGCAATGTCTTTGTCAGCTTTTGGTTTCAAGGAAATGCTGGCCTCATGTGATACACTAAGAAATATCCCTTTGTCTTCAAGCTTGGAAAAGCTTGGGAATTGTTTTCAGTTCTTTATATGCTTGCTAGGATTTACCAGTGAATCTAAGAGGTTCAGAACTTTTCTTTGTTGGGCCATTTTGAATTACTGATTCAATATCCTTGCTGCTTATAGATCGATCTCTTTAGATTTTCTATTTCTTCAAGATTTAGTCTATGGAGATTTTGTGTTTCTAGAAATTTGCCCATTTTATCTATGCTATCCAATTTCTTGACATACAGCTGGCCATAGAACTATCTTACAATGCTTTCTATTACTGTAGAATCAGTACCAATGTTACTCTTTTATTTTTGATTTTAGTAATTTGAGTCTTATCTTTTTTTTTTTCTAGTCTACCTAGCTGCAGGTTTGTCAATTTAGCAGTTTTTTTTTTTAAGAGCCACCTCTTAGTTTCATTGATTTTCTTTTCTTTCTTTTTCCTTTTTCTATTCTCAATTCCACATATCCTTGCTCAAATTTTTATTTTCTCCTTAGATCTGCTAGTTTGGGGTTTAATTTGTTCCCTTTTTTTCCTTCCTTAAGTTGTAAAGTTAAGTTTTTCATTTGAAGTATCTTATATAGCCCTACATACAGTCTATCATGGAAACTGCCTCGTGTTCACTTAAGAATATATGTATTGTTATGTTGCATAGGGCACTCTATGTATGTCTATTACAGCTAGTTGATTTATTGTGTAAAATTCTTTATTTCCATACTTATCTTCTGTCCAACTGTTCTATCCACTATTGTGAGTAGGTTATTGAAGTCTCTAAATATTATATAACTATTTCAATTTTGTCAAATTTTTCTTCATGTATTCTGATGATCTACCATTAGGTGCATAAATGTTTATAATTATGCATTTTTGCTGTGTTGAACTATTAATAAATAATGTCCTTTTTGTCTCTTCTAAACCTATCTGTTTTAAAGTCTATTTTGTCTGAGACTAGTATAACCACCCCTGCCCTCTTTTAATTAATATTTGCCTGGAATATCTTTTTCTACCTTTTCACTTTCAATCTGTTTCTGTCTTTGAATATAAAGTAAAAATATTGTAAACAGTTTCATGCTTTTTTCATTCATTCTTCAAATCCCTTTCCTGTGATTGGAGAGTTTAACACATTTACATTTAAAGTAATTGCTGACAAGTGGGAATTTACTTTGTTATTTAGTTATTTGTTCTCCATATGCCTTATAGCTAACTTGTCCATCACTTCCTATATTACTATCTTGTTCTGTGTCTAGATGATTTATTGTTGTTCTTGTTCAGTCACTCAGTCATGACCGACTATTTGTGACCCCATGGACTGCAGCACACCAGGCTTCCCTGTCTTTCACCATCTCCCAAAGCTTGCTCAAACTCATGTGCATTGAGTCAGTGATGCTATCCAACTATCTTGTCCTCTGTCATCCCCTTCTACTCCTGCCTTTAATCTTACTCAGCATCAGGGTTTCTTCTAGTGAGTCAGCTCTTCACGTCAGGTGGCCAAAGTATTGCAGCTTCAGCTTCAGCATTAGTTCCTCCACTGACTATTCAAGACTGATTTCATTTAAGAGTGACTGGCTTGATCTCCTTGCAGTCCAAGGGACTCTCAGTAGTCTTCTCCAACACCAGAGTTCAAAAGCATCAATTCTTCAGGGTTCAGCCTTCCTTATGGTCCATCTCTCACATCCATACATGACTACTGGAAATACAGTAGCTTTGACTAGATGGACCTTTGTCAGCAAACTAATCTCTCTGCATTTTAATATGTTGTCTAGCTTTATCATAGCTTTTCTTCCAAGGAGCAAGCATCTTTTAATTTTGTGGGTGCAGTCACCATCCGCAGTGATTTGGGAGCTCAAGAAAATAAAGTCTGTCACTATTTCCATTGTTTCCCATCTATTTTCCATGAAGTGATGAGACCACATGCCATAATCTTTGTTTTTTTGAATATTGAGCTTTAAGTCAGCTTTGTCACTGTCCACTTTCACCTTCATCAAGAGGCTTTTTAGTTCCTCTTTTCTTTCTGCCATAAGGATAGTGTCATCTGCATATCTGAGGTTATTGATTTATCTCCCACAAATTTTGTTTTCAGCTTGTGCTTCATCCAGTCCAGCATTTCACATGACATACTCTACACATAAGTTAAATATGCTGGGTGACGTATACAGCCTTAATGTACTCCTTTCTCAATTTGGAACCAGTCCATTGTTCCAGTTCCTATCTAACTGTTGCTTTTTGACCTGCATACAGGCTTCTCAGGAGGCAGGTGAGATGGTTTGAACATTCCTTGGCATTGCCTTTCTTTGGGATTGGAATGAAAATTTACCTTTTCCAGTCCCATGGCCACTACTGAGTTTTCCAAAGTGGCATACTGAGTGCAGCACTTTATCAAATCACCTTTTAAAACTTGAAATAGCTCAGCCAGAATTCCATCACCTCCACTAGCTCTGTTCGTAGTGATGCTTCCTAAGGCCCACTTGACTTCAGACTCTAGGATGTCTGGCTCTGGGTGAGTGATCACACCATTGTGGTTATCTGGTTCATTAAGATCTTTTTTTGTATAGTTCTGTGTATTCTTGTCACCTCTACTTAATAAGTTCTGCTTCAGTTAGATCCATACCATTTGTATCTTCTGTTGTGCCCATATTTGCATGAACTGTTCCCTTGGTGTCTCTAAGTTTCTTGAAGATATCTCTAGTCTTTCCCATTTTATTGTTTTCCTCTATTTCTTTTCATTGTTCACTTAGGAGGTCTTTCTTATCTCTCTTTGCTATTCTTTGGTACTCTGCATTCAAATGGGTATATCTTTCCTTTTCGCCTTTGCCTTTTGCTTCTAAGTTTTTTTTTTTTTGTAGTGAAATGTTTAAATTCCTTTCTTATTTTTTGTGTGTAATCTATAGTAATTTTTATGATTTCCTCCAAGATTAAGTTTAACATTTTAGAGTTATAACACTCTAATTTCCCAAATTATACTAGCTAATTTAAACATATACAGACATATCCTCTATAGCTCTATACCCACCCTTTTTGTCTGTTAATGTCACAAAATTGCATCTTTTATATATTGTGTATCCTTAAACACTTAAATAAATAATTCTTTTTAATGATTATTATCTTAATTGTGTGGAAAACACAATTTGTACTTACAAACCAAATTTATAATAGTAGCAGTTTTTAGACTAGTAACTTTTTTATTTAAATCTATTAATATCTTATGTAGGAAATAAAAAGTACAATTGCAAAGCATTTTTAAAGTAATACTAGCATTTATAATTGCCCATACATTTACCTTTATTAACATCTTTGTTTCTCCAGACTGTTTCAAATAGCTATCAGTGACTTTGATTTTTTTTTGTCTTCCCATTTGCTCTTTTGTTGTTGTTTTGTTTATTGTTTTTATTTTTGATAGTTGGCTCTCTGTGCTAAGGATTAGCCAGAGATGTAAACATAAGTTTACTTCAGATTCCTTCTGAGCCTTTTCCTGGACATGCACGGACACTTTCTAATTTCCCCTGTGTGTGAAATTAGTTTTGAATGTCATAGTTTTTAATATATGGTTCCCAAAAGGAGAAAAATAAAATTAAGTGGGTAAAAGAGGGTGCAGGTTTTTTAAATCCCCAGGAAGTCAATTCAGTCAGAGGGGAGGAGTTGCAACAATGCAAAAAGATATGACAGTGGTTGCCCATCTCTTTGTACATCCAAAATTAGACACACCAATTAAAATCAGAACACCGAACCCTGATGTTCAGCATACAGGGTCTTTTTTAGCCTACCTGGCTCCTGCAAGTTATGTGCTAGGTCTTCCAGAAATACATGCATAGCTTCCTACCCTGCGACTAGGAGTAGAGAGAGAATAGCTTCTACTGCGGTGAGCTGACACTGACCAAAATTAACCAGTTCATCAACCAGGTCTTTCCGCAGAAGGTGCAAGTATTTAATGAACTCTAATGTTCCAGAATAATTACATTTAACTAATTCTGCCATTGCAGTTGTTGTTTAGGTGGGGAGATACATTCATGATACTTCCTACTCCACCATCTTTCTGGAATACCATCAGCTCATGTTTTAAATTCAAGTTGTTTTCTTATTGTTGAGTTTTAAGAGTACTTTGCATATTCTGGATAAAGCTTTTTATCAGATATGTCTTTTGCAAATATGTCTCTCACTCTGCGGCTTGTCTCTTATTCTCTTGACATTACCTTTCCCAAAGCAGACATTTTTAATTTTAATGAAATATAGCTTATCAAGCATTGCTTTCTTGGATCCCACCTTTGGTGTTATATCTAAAAGTCAATGTCATACCCAACACCACTTAGGTATTCTCCCATGCTATCCTGTGAGATTTCAGTAGTTTTGTGTTTTATGTTTGCATCTATGATCCTTTTTGAGTAAATATTTGAAGAGTGTGAAGACTGAGTCTAAGATTCATTTTTTGCATATGGATATTCAGTTGCTCCAGCACCATTTGTTGAAAAGTTTATCTTTGCTCCATTGTACTGCATTTGCTCCTTTGTCAAAGATTAGTTGACTGTATCTATGTGTGTATGTTTTCTGTTCTTTCTATTCTGTTCCCTTGATCTATTTCTCTATTGTTTTACTGATACCAGATTGTTCTGATTGGTGTAGCTTCATAGTAAGTCTTTAAGCTAGACAGGGACAGTCCTCCATCATTGTTGTTCTTGTTAAACATTGTGTTGATTATTCTGGTTCTTTTGCAAGAATCATAAAACTTTAGAATTAATTTTTCAGTACCCACAAAGTAACTTGCTGGGATTTTGATTAGTATCACATTGAGTCTGTAGATCAAGTTGGAAGATCTTCAGATCAGTTTTCTAGATCAATTGACATCTAGACAATATTGAGTCTTCGTATTCATGAACATGAAGTATTGTTTTGCTTATTCTGTTCTTTGATAACAGTCATCAGTTTTGTAGTTTTTCTCATACATATAGATCATATAAACATTTTACTATATTTATGCCTACACATTTCATTATACTGAGAATGTAAATAATGTGTTTTCAATTTTAAATTCTACTTATTCACTGTATATGTGCACTGATGATACATACAAAACTGCAAGAAGTAACCTCTTTTACATGAACAGTGTGTCCTGCAACTGTGGATAGTCACTTATAGATTCCAGGAAGAGTTTTTTTTTTGATGTTTTTTGAATTATCATTTTTATCCCTTCCAGTTTATATTTATTGCTTTCCCTGTCATATATATAACTCAATCAGTGTCATAAAGTAATTTTTGAGGTCCTGGGATCACTCATTCTGCAGTCACCCTCTCTTGGTACATGACCCCACA
Organism: Antilocapra americana; assembly: GCA_007570785.1. NCBI lineage: Eukaryota > Metazoa > Chordata > Mammalia > Artiodactyla > Antilocapridae > Antilocapra > Antilocapra americana. Next base: position 1,095,469 of record ML661343.1, read on the forward strand.
ACCTGATTTCTGAACTTTAGGCCCAGTCTCATCCCTACTGAATTAATTAACCCTCATACGTCTCATGAGAATGTTTCTCTGTACAAGCCTTCTCAGATTCCAAGTGAGAATATTGCTTCTCTATTAACTCAGCTCCTAACAGTAACACCCTTCCTAAAAATTTCCTGCCATGTAAAGCACTATTTGTAATGGTGGCATACCCCAGCAGAACCAATATAGAATGATCCAATTAAATCTTTGAGCATTCCCATAATGTAAAAATATGCAACTGTTTCAAAAAAAGGGCAAATCTATATATTCTGTATTATATAGAATATAATATTGTTGTTGGTGGAGCAACAGCAGCAACAACAACAACAACAACAACAACAAAAAGAAACACAAGAATCGACTCTTACTCTGAATGTATACTTTCACCTGATTTTGGAAAGAAAAAAGTAATATATTAACATATATTAAACTACATATTAAAAAAAATATCTGGAGAGTAATAGAATATGCTATTAAAGATGACTCCTTCAGAGTTAGAGAGTAATAGGAAGAGGACAAATGGAAAGTTGAAGTTTATTTTTACTTTTATATAAAATGGTAGTTACTGCATTTTAAAAATATCTGTCATTTTTTAAGAAGAAAAAAATCAGTGGTCCTTCCATTTATCATTTAGCAAAATATTATTATTTGTAATGTTATCTTCAACAGAAGTACTGATTCTTACAAAAGAAAAACAACAAAAATAATGTTTAAATTAAGTTTATGAGCATGTTATGGCTTTTAAATTGTTTTTGTGTGTTTCCTAATTCTTGATAAAGAGAAAAGAAGGATGTGTAACTGGCTTTATCTTCTATGGTTATATTAGCAGATGCAATCCTTTATTCAGTATAAATAGCTACTGCTAGCTATACATGTATGCGTGTTTAATCATATACACATATGATTAATCATATACATATATTAAATGAACTTAATACTGGCCTATTATCTGAAAATGGAACTCATTGCTGTCTTTATGATCATGCCTGCCAGATATGGTCAAAAGGTAAACTTTCACATTAAACATTAACTTTTTAGGCAACTATATGCTATAATCTATCCCCTTGACTTTATAAATGAGTAAATATTTGTCCTTCCTTGTTGTTGTTTAAGTACAAACTGGAGTGTTTGGGGGCATATAAATAATGAAGAGGGCAAAGAGCTATAACAACCTGTTTTGCAAAAACCCTTCTCTGCTCTAATCAAAATACATTGTGTATGTTTGTGTGTGTATGTGTATCTAAGATAGCTAATAGTGACAGAGAAAAATAACTTTAAATATAGCTTCCACATCCCAGGAAATTATTTAATTCATTAACAATACTTTTAGGTAAATATTAAAATGTCCATGTTATAAATGAGAAAATAGAAAGTCAGAGAAGCCACGCATGATTAACGTTAAAAATGTCTGGACATTTCAGGACACTTAAAAGTTCTTATATCAACATAGGCTTCCTCCATCCAGCCAACTTAACTCATGCTGCTATTTATCTACTCAAATACTACCTTTCTGCCCCTGGCAAAACCCTGCTTATCCATGCTCTCAACTTCCCAAACCCATCATCCTACATTAAAACACATTTTCTTTGTTTGATGCAATATCGTACTGAGTGCAAATTTTTAGAAAGTGAATTTCTGAGGGGATTTTGCAAATAATAAAGTATTATGCTGCTGTCATTATAGGGTTATTTTATATCTGACAATACCATGAAATTTGAACAGGCATTATAGTAAATCCCCCACCATATTTAAGAGCACAACCAGCTATGTATCTCTAATTAGAATACTATTCCATTTAACAGACATGATAATAACAAAAACAAAGTTCTAAAGAAGCCAAAATCCATAAACTCAAAGAAATATCAATAACTTCAGATATGCAGATGGCACCACTCTTATGGCAGAAAGTGAAGAAAAACTAAAGAGCCTCTTGATGAAAGTGAAAGAAGTGAGTGAAAAAAGTGGCTTCAAGCTCAACATTCGGAGAACTAAGATCATGGCATCTGGTCCCATCACTTCATAGTAAATAGATGAAGAAACAATGGCAGACTTTATTTTGGGGGGCTCCGAAATCACTGCAGGTGGTGACTGCAGCCATGAAATTAAAAGATGCTTACTCCTTGGAAGGAAAGTTATGACCAACCTAAACAGATATTAAAAAGCAGAGATATTACTTTGCCAGCAAAGGTCTGTCTAGTCAAAGCTATGGTTTTTCCAGTAGTCATTATGGATGTGAGAATTGTACTATAAAGAAGGCTGAGTGCCAAAGAATTGATGCTTTTGAACTGTGGTGTTGGAGAAGACTCTTTTTTTTTAATTTTCTTTACTTTATTGTGTTGGTTTTGCCATACATTGACATGAATCCACCATGGGTATTTGGACTGCAAGGAGATCCAACCAGTCCATCCTGAAGGAAATCAGTCCTGATTATTCATTGGAAGGACTGATGCTGAAACTCCAATATTTTTGCCACCTGATGCAAAGAACTGACTCATCTGAAAAAGCTCTGATGCTGGAAAAGATTGAAGGCAGGAGGAAAGGGGGACGACAGAGGGTGAGATGGTTGGATGGCATTACCAACTCAATGGTCATGAGTTTGGGTAGACTCTGGGAGTTGGTGATGGACAGGGAGGCCTGGCATGCTTCAGTCTATGGTGTCACAAAGAGTCGGACTTGACTAAGCGACTGAACTGAACTGAAAGAAGCCAAAGCCTAATTTGAAGAGATAAATACCTAACTGTGAGATTTTAGGCCTAAGAGTAAACTGATTGGATAAATAATTTATAATATGATATCATATAGTATATTGTTGTTTATTCGTACGGCATGTCTGACTTGGGACCCCATGTCCTGTAGCCTGCCAGTTACCTGTCCATGGGAATTCTTAGGCACGAATACTAGAGTGGGTTCCCATTTCCTTTTCTAGGGAATCTTCTGACCCAGGATTCAAATCCAAGTCTCCTGCAATGGCAGGTTGAGTCTTTACCACTGGACCACCTGGGAAGCCTTTATAAATAGTATATTGCTTAATTTCAAATAGGATATCATATTATATTAATAAATTATTTAATCAAAACTAACATATTCTGCCTATCTTCTGACCTAAAAACTGAACCTTTCAAAGAGAAAACATTGTATCACTGGGCTGAATTTTTTTTTTCAATATTTTTGTGAAAGAGGTATGTTCTTACAAAATGGTTTCTGGATTTTAGCATTTCTTGGCAGTTTATAAAGATTAGTTTGATAACCCACAGCAGTAGTTCTAAAAATGTTGGTAATTTAAAATAATCAAACATGTCTGAGATATTCTCCAAAGGTTGGTTAAACATCTTATAAAATTCATTAGCAAATCCATCTGGACCAGGGTCTTTTCCAGATGGGAAACTTTCATTACCACCCATCATTTTTCATGGTTTATTACAGGTATAGTTTTATTTGGGGACAGTTGCAGATAGCTGTGTATCATAAATAAAGTAACACTGTTGTTTAATATTCATTCATGAGATCCTTTTGTATAACCATATATACAACCACATGTAAAAACAAGAAATGTCATATTTCTGATGAGTCTGAATCAGCACAGTTTTTTTATTTGCAAAACTGATGGACAGGGAGGCCTGACATGCTGCAGTTCATGGGGTCGCAAAGAGTCAGACAGGACTGAGTGACTGAACTGAACTGAACTGAATTTTTAGTATTATTTAATGCTAATCTACTTTAATCTAATTATAGTTCACAATATTTAAAATAGCAACGAAACTCTAAAATCTAAATTTACAAACTAACAGTATAAATTTATCTTTGTGTAGATAGAATAACAATCCTGATATTGTATTTTATGCACAAATATATTCAATTATGGTTCAGAAATATGTATATTATAAAAATTCAGCAAATATTGCATCTTAAAAACTGTACAATTTTTCCCTTTACTTGATAGTTTTGTCAGTATCAGATCATGAGATATCACATCCTGAATATGATATATGCGTGCATGCAAAGTTGCTTTGGTCATGTCCAACTGTTTGCGATCATATGGACTGTGGCCTGCCAGGCTCCTCTGTGCATGGGGTTCTCCAGGTTAGAATATTGGGGTGAGTTGCCATGCCCTCCTCCAGGGTATCTTCCCAATCCAGGAATCAAGCCCAATCCTCTTATGTCTCCTGCATTGACAGGCAGGTTCTTTTAGCACTAGTGTCACCTGGGAAGCCCAAATATGATATATACAGCTTTCTAAAAATTAAAGTCTTACAAACTAATGTTTGTAAAACAGCCATGACAAATAATTGGTAAAGAAAAATAAAAATTCATAAGCATGTAAAATCAATTATTTTGAAATTTATTCAATTTAATTGAATTTGGAATGCTCATTTTAAGTTAGGCAAGCCATAGGTACTAAAAGTAAATGTGAAATATGTAAAATAAAATACGAGTTTAGAAGGAAATAGAAAAATGCTGACAATATGTCAAATCCTAGTTTAATGAATGAGGTAAAAGAAGCTTGTCTTAGGTACAGTGGTGACTAAGGCATAGTTCTCAGCTCTCAGCTCTCCTGAGACATTATGAAGAGGTCCACAGATGCAGAGATGCTGAAAATGCAGAAAATGCTTTTCTGGCATATGGGAATGGAGGAAGACCGCTGCAGTCAAGAGGAACTACATGTACAGACACAGAACACAACGCATCCAGAAACTTGCAAGGAGTCTCTTTTTCTTTACAGTGGCCATAAAATATCGGTGTGACTTACTTTTTCGTATCCAGTTAGTGAAATATAGAATTAGGGATTTAAAAAGAACACATCTGATTCCCTTACATCATGGAAGAGAACATGCCTTAAAGGAGAGACCGTCACATTATGGGCATGTGATCTGAAAATGACGGCTGTGATTGTTTGTCAGACAATTTCAAAAGGACATTTAAATCAATGCCCCTGATGAAATTACTAAACAGGCCAAAATGTACCAGTGATAGGACTTTACTTAGGCTTGAAATGTTAGCTAGGGTCAAGCAACATTAGACAAGGACATTTAGCTGAGCTGTAACCTACTTTCCCTCTAGGGCTGAGCTGATGTCTTTTATTATCCCAAGAAATTTGTTATAATAAATTCAGTTGAGGTGTTCTGTTCCTCATTTCTTTTTTTCCCCATAGAACATAAGGCACGGTTGGTTTACACAGCTCAATCTCCTTCACGGCCTGGGGACATTCTGGTGTAGTCCGAGAATCCTCCTTTTATAGAAACACATGCAGACACACACAGACACAGCTGTTTCATTCACTGTTGTCAGAAGCAATTTGTTCTAAAAGGAAGGAGGTGAGTAATGAGTGTGTACACTAATTCACACTTTAGAGAAGACACAGATGGGTCATTTGATTACATATTAGGATTGACCTTCGAATGGCAACATACCCAGAGGAAGGAAGGCAATATTCCCAGGGCTAGTGGCTCTTATCTTGGGGACCAAAGCCATTCTAACTCTTAAGGCTGATGACTTAGATTAACCCAGCCCAGGGACAGTAATCTAGGCTCTTTAACAGTCTGTGTTGATCAGTGAAACCTGGTGCAGAATAGGCAGACATGTGTTTCAAGGCTGAGATGTCTAAGAGCAAAAGAGTAGTTCCATCCTCCTCAGTGTGGGTCCAGAGATGTTTTCAATACCACAGTGCCTCTGTCAGTGAAGGAAGGTAACTCTGCCATTTTTGAGGGAAATGTGTGTTCATATGCGCGCGCACACATACACACACACAGATAAACACATATTCCACTCTGTTTTTTTCATACTATGTCTTATCATAGAAGTTTTAACCTGAGAGTGTCTTCCAACTGATCCTCGTTATTTGAAATCCATCAAATCAATGATTAACAGGGATCACAAGTAGATACTTGCCCAATTCAATTTTGCAGAGCATGTACTATTAATAGGGATATCTAGGGATACAAAGAAGCTTCAGTGGTCCAGTTGGTTTGAGAAAAGTCTGAGTTGAACAAATTAAGTTAGATTCCACTCCCTATATTTATTGCACCAATGAGTTCTTTTGATACTACCTTCAAATACATCTCAAATTTGTTAACTCTTCTTCATCTTTTCTGCCACCTACCTCAACCAGGCATCTCAAAGCAGCCTCTTTGAATCCATATATCTTGCTATATTTCATTCTATACCCAGTGGCCATGAAAATTTTTATACAATATAAAGACAATCATTTTGCCCCTCCGCCTAAACCCCTTCTAGGGTGTCCCTTTACTCTTAGATTCAAAATTTTCCTTCAGTCTTTGCCCTGACCTGCCTCTCCTAACCCTCCAAAATGAACACATTATACTCTGTGTAGTCTACCATAGTTCAGCTACCTTGACTTTCTATTGTTTCCTTGAATGTTTCAAGTTCTTTGCCGCCTGAGGACTTTTAAGATTGCTCTTCCCACTACCAGGAACACTCTCCCTGCCTTTCTCTGCAGCACTGGGTCATTATTACCCCCCATATCTACTGCTCAAATGCCAACTTTTCAGAGATGTTGTCCCTCACACCTCATATAAATATTTTTACTGTCCTATCCCTGATTACTCCCTAACTCATCAATGATTACTTAATAGTGAAAGGGCTTCCCTTGTGACTCAGCTGGTAAAGAATCCACCTACAATGTGGGAGACCTGGGTTCAATCCCTGGGTTGAGAAGATCCCCTGGAGAAGGGAAAGGCTACCCACTCCAGTATTCTGGCCTGGAGAATTCCATGGACTGTATAGTCCATGGGGTCGCAAAGAGTCAGACACAACTGAGCAAATCATCATAATTTGTAGTTACCTTGTTTATTTACTTGTTTATGACATATTTCTTCCACTATAATATAAATATCCATTAGGCAGAGTCTTCTCTGATACTTTCATCATTCCATTTCCATTTTCTAAACAAAGGTTGAAAAATGGTATGTAATGAGTTGATATTTGTTGAATTAATTTTTGACAAAGTTATACCAGAGAGGATTCTTATGACAAATAAACCACAAAATTACAGAACTATAACTGGTAGATGAGATGTTCAATATAGCAGCTTTAAACAGGAATGGTTATATTTGAAAGGTGATACATATTAATTAATTCAGAAAAAATTCATATTTATTGTGAGCCAGACAGTATGCTAAGTACCAAGAATATGCTTTCATGAAAAAGTTTAAATGTATTAAAAAGAAAGAAAAAAAAAAAAACAACTATGCAGAGTCTTTACAAGGGTTACCTGGAAAAGAAATATACAATTATATATTCAGAATGGTTATGTTACACTATTGACTAAAATTCATATTTTCTGTAAGAAGCTTTTGTAAAGTCCTACAATCTGCATTATCTGAAGTGGTTTCTTTCCTTTAGTATAGGATTTGCTTTCCTTTATCTACAAGTAGGTCCACTTCTTAGTAGCATGCCTTCTTGGGAAAATAATACTAATAATGAAAATTTAATGTTTCATTCTTTCTTGCTTCCACCCCTCAAACTGGCAATTAATAGACAGTGAAAGGATTAAAGGGCCATGCTGTGTCCAAAGTAGACAGATCTAGACTCTTCCAACGATTTTGCTAATGCTGTTCAAACCTGAGTTTGATTATTTCCATTTCAGTGTCATGATTCATATTCTTCCCTCCAGAAATAGACATGTGCACATGCACACAAACTCTTTTGTTGTTTGATGATTTTTTCCAACCAGTCCTTATCCACTCCCTCCATGTTGTCACAGGTGGTCTCTAAAAATGAAAATCATTTATCCTCCTGGCAAAGACCAGTTCTTATTCTCATGCAAAGATAAAATATTCACTTTTATTGTCTCTCTCATTATGGCACATGTATCTCAACGGAATTAATAAAGTACCTACCACAGGTTTTCTTAGCTGATTGCTTACAAGTTTGAAAATGTTAATATTCAAGGATATTAAAACCAGAGTAAAAGAAATTAGATCCTTTCAAATAGGAGATATTTTAACGTGTGGTCCCATAAAATAAAATAAACAGTCTAAAAAAATGAAGCCTGTAAACATCAGGAAGATGGATAACTTGACACCTCATTCTGCATATCTCTGTTTAATAATATTATATTTCATTTCCCGTGCTAAGAAAACAGCCATTACCCAAAGCAGCCATTCGTAAACAGGCCTTGTGAACAGATTGCATCCTTGTTGGTGGTATGATAATTGAAATAAGTTTTCCAGTCTTTTATGAGAAAATACCAGATGTATAAAATACCTATTAATCAACTCACTCACTTTTGCAAACGTAAGTTTCAGTACTGATGGCTATTAAAGAATAAATTCTACGTGGAAAAGAGAATTGTGACAAAATACCAAAGAATTAGCTAAGTGATTCTTTTTTGTGCTGCTTCTGAGTTGCTCCTGACTGCAGTATGGGGCAGTATAATTATAGACCCCCCTCGAGGACAGACTTACAAACATCATGCCCAGTATTTCTCCACTTTTTGTTCTAAAGGAAAACGGGGAAAAGTGATTGTCAGTAAGTACTTGAAAACTGTAGTCTGTCAACTAGTTTTATCCATGAGTCTACTCTATTCATTGACATTTCTGATACATTTTCCTTTTCTATCATCTGTTGAAATTGTAATATTTAGAGTTAGCATGTCACAGTGCTATTAACACAAGTCTTTTCAAATTCTAACAGCAACATCTTTGCACTATAATTTACATCATCTTTTCTAATACAAATAAAGAAAGAAGAGAATTGAGAGAAAGGAAAAAAAAGAAAAGGTCATGGGAAAGAGCACAGAGAAGCTGGCCTAGAAAAAGAAATATTAAAATGCCAAATATTTTGCCACCAAATGTGATGGTACATACTGGCATTTTTAGCTAAAACTATCCAAAGCTATTTTTTCCCTCATGCAAGAGATGATAGAAGTTGCATTACTAGAGGAAGAAATAGGTAGTCTCAGTAAACATGATTTTCTTTTTCTGTTTGAATCATGGCTTTCAATACATTCCTTTACAGCGGTTTCTAGAGTCAAGACCATGTGCCTCAGTCTCATGTTCTTAATGTTCTCATATTTCAAGTTCAGAAATTTAGCTGATTGAGTCTGCTTTTATTCAGACTAGTGTTCTGGGTTAAACTACTGGTTTTTTTTTAGCCTTATTCACTTTTGAGAGTCAAGAGGCAGATGATTTTTATCTACTTGCCTTATTTCCATGTAAAGCATTTATTTAAAAAGATATAGTTTACAATGTCATTTGAAGCTAGCTCAAGAAAATAATTTTTCTTGTTGAGTTCTCTTCTGGTATCCCTTCCATTCTCTGTCTGTTAAATTCTGAGTTTTTAGAGTGACTATCAGGGACCATTTGTCACTTGAGGTCTTCTCTTTGAAAGTCGCTAAGGCATGGTCTAGCCAAGGCTAGGAGGTTGGTGATGTTTTGTCTTAAACTCTCTTCACGTCACTTTTCATAAGTTCATCATTCCTAAACATTTAGTGACCTCTGACTAGTATCCTTTGCGACATGTGAGGGAGGGAGGTAGAAATTTTCTTCTACCCTTCTAGATTCTTATGGTTGGTCTAAGAATTAAACTGATGAGAGATAGATTAACAGGAGAAAATCAAACAAAAGTTAAATAACATGTAAACATGAGAGAGATGCAGAAAAATTAAATAACTCACCAAAATGGTAGGAACCCTCACCTTTAGTCAGTTCAGGGGCAAAGTCATGTCTGACTCTTTTTCCATCCAGTCAGTAATACCATCCAGCCATCTCATCCTCTGTCGTCCCCTTCTCCTCCTGCCTTCAACCTTTCCCAGCATCAGGATCTTTTCCAATGAATCAGTTCTTCACATCAGGTGGCCAAAGTATTGGAGTTTCAGCTCAGCATCAGTCCTTCCAATGAATATTCAGGACTGATTTCCCTCAGTTTAAGTACTGCCTTTTTAACCTCACCTTAACTACAGCCTTTCAAGACAATACAGAATGTTGGGGGTTTGGAACCTAAAAGGGGAGGAAGGAAATTGACATGGAAAATTGAAAAGCAAAAGTTTCCTAAATGAATGTTTGCTAAACCTTGCAGAGACAATAGGACTCAGAAGGAATTTTAACAGACTTCTGCTAGTTGCTGCCTGCCTACTTAGTTTATATTTTGGGGGCTCCAAAATCACTGCAGATGGTGACTGCAGCCATGAAATTAAATTAAAATTCTTGGAAGAAAAGCTATGACCAACCTAGACAGCATATTAAAAAGCAGAGACATTACTTTGTCAGCAAAAGTCTGTCTATGGTTTTCCAGTAGTCATGTATGGATGTGAGAGTTGGACTACAAAATAAAGCTGAGCACCGAAGAATTGATGCATTTGAACTGTGGTGTTGGAGAAGACTCTTGAGAGTCTCTTGGAATGAAAGGAGATTCAACCAGGCAATCCTAAAGGGAATCAGCCCTGGATATACATTGGAAGGACTGATGCTGAAGCTAAAATTCCAATACTTTGGCCACCTGATGCGAAGAACTTACTCATTTGAAAAGATCTTGATGCTGGGAAAGATTGAAGGCAGGAGGAGAAGGGAGCGACAGAGGATGAGATGGTTGGATGGCATCACCGACTCGATGGACATGAGTTTGAGTAAGCTCTGAGAGCTGGTGATGGGCGGGGAAGCCTGGTGTGCTGCAGTCCATGGGCTCACAAAGGGTCAGACACAACTGAGCGACTGAACTGAACACCTAGTTCATTCTGTACTTCTGTAGTGAGAGCTCCTTCACTGAAACAGGTCCTCTATGTATATTCTTAAGTCAGTTAGGGGAAAGGTCAATGTTTCTTCCAAAGTCTTTTGGGCCTTGATTGTTTTCAGCTCAAAATCTTCCAAGGAAGTATTTTAGACTGGCAAGTTTTACTCCATAGACATTATATTCACAGATCTCTAGATCCTAAAAGTACCTTACTATACAGTTCTCTGAACCTTTTTTTCTCCTCACCACCTGTTCTAAACTTACTATTTTTAAGCACTTGGTGCTTATTGGTGATAATCCCATATGGAGTTTATATAACTTGACTCAAAGGGAGGCACTAATGGCAGAACCATTAAGTTTCAAAAAGCCCGATAATGAAGGTTTTTTCATTACTTTCCTAAGGATGTTAGAGCTTATGCATTGTTCAGTGCGATACTTGAGCTGGATTTCTTTCAATTTGGTCACTTAAGATAGTCATCTACTTCAGACCAGATTAACTCAATATGTGATCTAATATTTCCACTTAAACTTCTATTTTTCTAAGGCTTCTCACTTATATATGTAGCTACATTCATTGAGTAGGGGGTGGGAAAGTCAGCTGCGTAATAAAGGCAAAGAATCTCTAGAAAATTGTTGTCAAGTTCCAGATCTTGAAATCATTAATCAAAGATATTTTTTTTAATTCTATTTTGGCATGCATGGGTATGCTAAGTCACTTCAGTCTTATCCAACTCTTGTGTGATCCTGTGGACTTTCAGCCTGTCAGGCTCCTCTGTCCATGGGATTCTCCAGGTGAGATACTGGAGTGGGTTGCCAGGCTCTCCTCCAGGGGATCTTCCTGACCCAGGATTGAACCTGCATCTCTAGCATCTCCTATATTGGCAGACAAGTTCTTTACAACTAGTGCCAGGAAGTCTAGTTGATTAACAATGTTGTGATAGTTTCAAGAGTTCTGTCAAAAAATTCTCACCAAGTCATTTTCATCTCCCTAGTCCTCAAGTGTCCTCTTGCAATCAGCGTAGAATTTTTAACAGTATAGTGCTTGAGACTGAGTAAGAAAGGCACAAAATCCTTGAAAATCAAGGATTTTATAATCATCTAATGGAAATAGATGGGACTCAACTAAATGGTCCTTTCTCATACTCATCACAGGAGATTCTAAAAAGCTTTCCCTAACCATTGAGAATCACTCTTATGATTAACAAAGTCCATAAACTTTTTGGAAAATGGGACATTTTGAAAAATTATGTAGTGACTTATATGCTCCATCTCCAAATAAATTAATTTATACACCAAAAATTGGAAACAGTTTTAAAATTCACAGATATTCCTCCCCTGAGGTGTCAGCACTTCTAATTGTCTGATTACAGTGTATGTGGTTGAGACCACTGCTGTATATTAATATAAAACCATTCCTTACAGCCATAGGTTTTATTGTTACTCTGCCATTGTACAGTCATTGACAGTTTCCTAAGAAACATTTTGGAAAAGGTGAGTTAGAAATCCCCAAATTATACTTATTGACTATTAAAATGCTTAAATTATAATATTTTTCAATATAATTCTGACCTTTTAATGCTATTCAAATATAAGCTATTATTACTGATTTTAAAATATGACATCACTACAACCTGAGGCTTAACAGCTTTTGCAAAAAACAGCATCCTCAACTGCTGATATTTGTCTTCTTTTTTAAATAGAAGCCTGCAATGAATTAAATGAAAAACTAACCAGAACAGCAATACTGATTACTAACCATAATAGCCAGCTTCAAATGTGTATCCTGGGGTTTCAGATGATGTCATAAACTACTACTGCGAATTTAGTAGTATTGTTGCCTGGAAGCTAAGCTATTATAGTATGTTTAATTTCACTAAGATGTAAATTACATGCTTCAGCCTTGAGTAGTAGTATTGGCTACTGTCACTTTCAGTTCTTATTTTTGCAGTTGTCAGGCATTGTAGTGTTTATAGCTGTTTTGTTTATCTAGTAGCCTGTTGTAGCTATTATTTTAAAGATATGTACATATATATGCATGTTGTATATATGTTAAAAATATATATTAATATTTTCATACTCTGCATTACTTTTTAGATTCTTTCATAACCATTGCTTAAAAGTCAAGTTATTTTAAGAGTGAGAATAAATGCTCCTATTCTAGCATTGCATGTGCTTTTTTTCATTATAAACTTCCTACTTCAAAAAGGATCAGTTCAGGAAAACTCTTCTTTAGACTGTCTGTCCTGAATATCCCCACTAATATGGATAAACTTCACATCCTCTTTTCCATGGCACAGAGATTATTAAATATTATGTATAAACATCTTATTTTTTTGTCTTTCGATCACTCTTAAATTAAGGTGCTATTGATTTAAAAAATAAAAGCTTGAGCTTGAAAAAAATGAAAACCAGATCTTCATTTCCCAAATCATATCTCATATAATTTATATAACTACCATATCTTCAATATGTAAAATGGAAATGCAACTATATATTATCTATAATTTCCTGGCCATATAAAGAAATTGCATTTATTTTCTTTTTTATCCTCAGATTTCTCCATAGTACCTGGAATCCTTTACAAAATCACATAACTCCTCTAGAATTTATTTTTGACCCACTCAAAGAGGAGATTTTACTAGGGCATCTCCAGGTGTCCTTTTCTTTTATCCAGGTGTCCTTTTAATATGACAACATATGGCCCACAATTGAGATATCAATAAATTTATTTTGGATATTTTATACACATTCAATACAGTATAAGGGAGAGAGACACTGACAGAGGATGAATTGAATTGAGTTATCATGGAGAGTTGGGGCAAAAGTGAGGAGCTTTGTTTGTTCTTGGGATGGTAAATAAAACTTCTTGATCCTGAAAGAGAAATAAATATAGTAGACCCACTGAATGTAGAAGTCTACAAAAGTTAAACCAAAAAAATAAATAAATAAAAATTGAGGATTTATCTTACAAATGGAGAGGCAGTTTGGTCTTCTGTATTCAGGCTCTTCCTTTGTAAGAAGACAGGGAAATTGTCAATTTCTTATAAGAGGATGGAATTTGATAGTGTCATTTTATCCATCTTTGGATTTCTTGGAATTAACTAGGACATTGTTATTTCCCTTACAGTGCCTTATAATAGAAAGAACCTAGACTGGAACACAAGAAATCTGGGTTCTAGTCTCAGGACTGTCAGTCATTGGTTGAAATATTTTTGCAAATCATTTTCATTCTCATTCTCTTAAGAAAAATGATGCATTTTTATAAGGTCAGTGTTTGGAATTAGATCAGAAAAACGTGAATCACCTAGGGAAGAATGTTAGAATCATCTGCAGAAAAAAATAAAATAGAAAAAAGGAAAAGAATAAAGGTAAGAGCCTGAATGCAGATATTCTCAGGATAGAGAGTGAGAGATCAATATGAGGGAAATGAGAGGGGGAATAAAATGATTTGGGATATATTTTCAAGGGGTCTTTCAGTTGTATTTTTTCAGTGATGGAGTCTGAAAGTCTTGAGATCTTTATAATTTCAAAGGCTAGCAATGATATTGTCACTCTTGTGGTCTTAGAACCAAGCAGCAAGGGAGTTGGATTTTAGTCTTTGGCTTTATGATTTATTTCCAGTCATTGGGCACAAGTTGCCTTTCTTCTAATTTTTTCTCATTGTCAACAATGAAGACATTAATTGGGTGACGTCTGAGATTCCTTCCTACTGTTTCATTTTTAATTTATTTATTTTTTTAATTGAAGGACGATTGCTTTACAAAATTGTGTTGGTTTCTGTCAAACATCCACAAGAATTAGTCATAGGTATACATGTCTCCCCTCTCTCCTGAACCTCCCTCCCACCTCCCTCCCCATCCCATCCCTCTAGGTTGTAACAGAGCCCCAGTTTGAGTTCCCTGAGTCATACAACAAATTCCCACTGGCTATCTATTTTACATATGGTAATGTAAGTTTCCCTGTTTTAAACTTCAAGGCAGTAGTGTTCTTACCTTGAGGGACTTTGCTCCTGGCAAGAACCTTTTTAAGGCTCAGCAATTCCAAGACTAAAGTTGCTGACCCACCTTCCTGGGAGCTTAAGTACAGAGGTCATTGAAAAAGAGGTTTGGGCTAGCTCTCTGAAGCATGGAATCAAATACCACGAGACTGCAGACCAACAGAGAAAGTTTGGTCCAGGCAAGCCAGGTGTTAGTTTTTCTAACTAAAGACCTTTAATAGCAAACTGAACTATTTTCTAGAAATAGTCTACCCTCTGCCCAAAGCAATAGCTTTCAATGTCGAGTAAATGCATATGTCTCATTACTCATATGTGTAACACTTTTAAATGTTAATTTAGCAAAATATTTTGAACACATCTTTCATAAGCCAGGGATTGCTCTAGGTGCAGGGCTTATAGTCAGGAGCAAAATGAACAAAGTCGATGCCCTTATGGCTATTTTTCTTCTAATAGTAGACAACTGGGTTACATTTTATAATCATGTTTCCCCTATTACAAGCCTTGAACTTGGTGGTGGTCTACTATGGTTTTTGGTATTTGTGCCAGACTAATTATTATTTGTGTCAGACTAATTCCCTTCAGACTAGTTATGCTGCCTCTTTTTTATAAACCTATCAGTACTAGGAGACAGTGTAGTCCAACCACTCCATTTATATGACTGCTTGCAAGACAGAAGAGATAGTTGTCTCATATTACATACGTTCTCTTTGTTAGAACCACATTGTGAGTTTTCAGAGCCAGTGAGATCACTTTCAGGTTGGATCATTGTCATTTTATTGAAAATAGGTAGTAATCCTCTGGATATACAAAGATATTTTCATTTTCCTTACCTCTCTTCAGTTGAGTTTATAAGTAGGCATTAAAAACTGAGTATCTTCTTGTCAGCTTAAAAGGCAAATGGCTTTTAAGGAAAATGATTGATATAGACGAAATCAGCAATACTAATGAGATCAAAATTTAAACAAAATCATCATTGGAGTCAAAGCAAATATAGTTTTATTCTCCTTGAAAACCTAAAAGCAAATTAATGCTCCAATGGCACTGAACTATAGATGTTCATTGTTTTTCTCCCATGTCTGTTTATATACAGTAAAATCTCATCTATATTTGACTTGAGTTCTGTTTATTTATTGTGCTTAGTGCAATTGTTAGTTACCTACTTGAATTTTCTTCTTTATGGAGCCAGGAAAGCTCATTTATATCATGGAAACATCAGAAAGAGATCTTTGTCAGAGTTTTACAACCAATTTCTAAGTAATGAATATTGTAGAGTAGATTTGAAACAACAATAAATCAGATTCTAACAGCCATGGAAAGTGGAGATATTATATTGTTGAGAATATTTGGTAGCTAGGGAGTCTACAGATAGAGGAATTCAAATTTAGGACCTGTATACATGAACAAAGAGTGAATGGAGTAAGAGTGTTCAGGGTTTTATAAGACGGTTACACAAAGAAGTGAATTATTTTCAAATGTTTGTATGCCTCTTCCATTGAGATTTATCCAACAAGAAACATGTGCTGATATTTCTCCTAAATCACTTCTAAGACTTCCAGATGTTCATCATGAATGTTATTGAAACCAACTCCAAATCCTCTTGATCTTTGGGATTCTATCCTTTCACTATTGAAAGTTATATAAACTGACATAATTTATGTCAGAAATGAAAAAAGAATCTTCCATTTGGCCATCCTTACATGTTAAAAATATATCTATCTACAAATAATTCAATTTATTGTAAATAAAACTGTAATACTTTGTTAGGCAGCAATCAAAAAGCAGCAATACAGAGTTCCTCACTAAATGAATTTAATTTCTACAACCAATCTCATTTCTTTTGTTTGAAGTCACCAAATTTGTGCTAATTTGTTATGGCAGTCCTAAAAAACAAGTATAGCATGGATTCTATCCATCACTGAACCTCAGTACAACTAGGACCATTTCACTGAAAGGAAAGAGAACTATTAAGATTGCAGTTCCTGCCATATGACCCAGCAATCCCACTGCTGGGCATACACACCGAGGAAACGAGAATTGAAAGAGACACGTTGTTTACAATAGCCAGGACATGGAAGCAACCTAGATGCCCATCAACTGACGAATGGATAAGAAAGCTGTGGTACATACACACAATGGAATATTACTCAGCATTAAAAAAAAATTCATTTGAATCAGTTCTACTCAGGTGGACGGAACTGGAGCCTATTATCCAGAGTGAAGTAAGCCAGAAGGAAAAACAACAATACAGTATACTAACACATATATATGGAATTTAGAAAGATGGTAACGAGAACCCTGCATGCTAGACAGCAAAAGAAACGCAGATGTATAGAATAGTCTTGTGGACTCTGTGGAAGAGGGCAAGGGTGGGATGATATGGGAGAATGGCATTGAAACATGTTAATTATCATATGTGAAATCAATCACCAGCCCAGGTTTGATGCTTGGGGCTGGTGCACCGGGATGACCCAGGGGGAGGGAGTCGGGAGGGAGGAAGGAGGGGGGTTCTGGAGGGGGAGCATATGTATACCCATGGCGGAGTCATGTCAATGTATGGCAAAACCAACACAATAAAGAAAATAAAAAAAGTTTGTAGTTCCTCATTCAAAATTATTCAAATGATTTCTTATTGCTTCGGCATAAATTGGAATTTACTCCAGTAGACTGTAAACCCAAACGAAATTTCAAACATATTAGAAATCACTCAAACTGAAGCAGTTTGAGAGGGATTTAGGTAAGGAAATAAATGAGGATGTATACATACCCTTTTTTCCCCCCAAAACACATGCAATCAAGCTCAAAAATATGATCCATTAAAATAGATAATGAATGTGCCAACTTTGTGTGTAACTAATTTTAGTAAGAGTAATTATTGTATATTAATGAATAAAATGACATTTCATCAATAATTCCGAGACTCAGTGTTGGCAACTTAGAACTTTAAAAAGTAGTCAGTGGAGACGACTTAAATTTTCTATTAATAAACTTATACTGAAAGCACACAGAATTCATAGATAGCTTAGATCCTTAGGGGAAAATCAGATGTCATGCCTTTGACTCTCTGAGAGCATTTATCCTGGGAGAAAGCACACCTAAATACCAATAAGTGAGTATGTACTTCAAAAATTAAAATGAGTTCTCAGATGTTGCTGCTGGGCATTTCCTGAAACTCTCTTGGCCTTACTTTGCAAATTTTGTGATAGTTCTTTTTAGAAATTTCAAATTTCTTTTACTTTTCTTCTATTCCCTAAATCTGGTCTTATTTGATAAGCATATTATCCCAAATATTCTTATTTCTGTGGAATGGTTTTAGATTTAATTTCCAAATGATTTTCAGATTTGTTTTTATGTCATTCTTTTTTTAAATGATAGGGCCCCCTAAGAAAAATGTGGCACTGTATGAAATACTTCCAAATCCAGATTTTAAGTCAAGCAAGGATTCCCATAGCAAAATTAGCTGCTAAGATAAAACGTTCCACTAAAGCAGAGGGTGAATCGCATGGTACAGCTTGTGAAGGCAACAGACAAGTTAGATTGGTGGTTGCTGGTGAATACATTCTCTATAGAACATTGTATTTCATTGGGAAAAAGAAGACAATGAAATAGCATCAAAGTGGCTCTAGTCATGGTTGAGACTGTAGAAGCATCTAGATCTAAGGTATTCCAAAGACATGGTAAACAATATTTCTGAAGAAGTCTCTCAAACTACCTATTTTTTTAAACATATTATCAAAACATTACTTTTTGAGCATTTAAAATGTATGCAATACCCCATTATGCTATTTATTGAAGAAAGCACCCTTCTTACCTCAAAGAGCTCAGCCCTGTGTGGAGAAAGACAAGAAAAATAAATATGGTGTGAGAAAATCTATAACGACAGAATACTTAAGACATAATATTTTCCCTAAAGGAAATGCATTCACCCACTGTTTAGTTCACAGAAAAACAGGTCCTCAAGCTAGATCTTGAAAATTAACATTAGCCATTCTCAAAATGAAGACGGGAGAAAAAGAGTTACCAGAAAGTAGGAATAGCGTGGGGCTTCTCCAGTGGCTCAGAGTAAAGGGTCTGCCTGCAATTCAGGAGTCATAGGAGATGCAGGTTCGATCTCTGGGTCAGGAAGATGCCCTGGAGCAGGGCATGGCAACCCACTCCAATATACTTACCAGGAGAATCCCACGGACAGAGGAGCCTGGTGGGCTAAAGTCCATAGTTTTGCAAAGATTCGGACACAACTGAAGCTACCTAGCACACGCACACAGGAATAGCATACATCAAACCACAGAGCTGTGAAATTTGCTAGCAAGTAGCTGTTCACACCTGGGAATGTGTAAACATGTACTAGGATAGTGGGGGAGATATTGCTAGGAAAGTAGACAAAAGTCAAGCCATGAGAGAACTTTACACCTTGGAAAAAATGTTAACTTTACCTTGTGGGTAATAGGGAGTCACTGGGGGTCCTTTTACATGCTACTGGATTCAGGTGCTCATCCCTCTCAGGGAAATGCTCAGTGGGCTTCCTGATACGGATCTGAAATGGAATCATAACCCTGGAATCCACGGTTGGCAACATCCCTGTTACAGGGCTCCACATCTTAGCCGTCAACCCCAAATCTGGCACTTGGACTTCTTGATCCTGAATTTCTTTCTTTTCCTATCACAGATACTATAAGGGATGAAATAGGATATCAGAGGTCTTTAGACATGGTGAGACAAAAGAGGAGGTCAATTTCAGTGCTGTTCACTTTTAAACTGATCCACACTTCCTAAACAGGAAGGCTGAGTTCTCTCTTGTTTTCCTGAGTTTGCATTGACATGTGATCCAAAAATACAAATCAGTGACTTAGACAGACAGACTTTTTACAAGGCTGCTGCATCATAATGTACTGGATGATGATCATTTGGGTACTTGCTTTATTGCCAATTATGTGTTTGTTGTTGTTATTATTTTTAACTTTGCTTTTGCTTTTACTTTTATTGTTTTTTTTTTTTTTAAGTTTTAGGTGTATGTGTGCATGCTCTCAGTCATGTCTGACCCATTGAGATCCCACGAACTGTAGCTTGCCAGGCAACTCTCTCCATGGGATTTTCCAGGCATCACATTTCCCTAAATGAGGAATTCCCAAAACCCAGAGGTTGGTCTGCCAATCCAAGAGACAGGCCTTATTTTCTGATTTTGAAATGCAAATCATGTTACCAGCTCAGTGCACATTAGACTTTAAATAAACTTGAAGAAAATGAATATCATGTCTCCACCTGCTGTTTGAAGAGACACTGGGTCACATATGTTAACCTTCGGTCATTTGGGAGTATTTGTTAAAATCTGGAAAGCTGAGAAACATGATTCATGGCAGAGGGTTTGCATTCCTCATCTGACCTAATTATAACAGCTTGTGGTCAAAATGGCTGAGTTATACCCTCTGAGAGATTTACTGGGCTAAATAAGGCTGGACAGGTATTAGTATTTATATGCAGACCATTCAAGCAACACACACACTCCTTCACAGGTGAGGTGTTCTTACTTTGGGGTCAGAAAGCTCTGTTAGCACTAATATGTGATGGGTGAAAACACCCCTCCAGGGAAGAGAAAAATATGAAGCCACACATGCCCTAGAGCTTTCTGTAATTGTAAGGATGTCGACTTAGCACTGTGACCATGTATTGAAGAATCTGTTTGTACAGCTGGTAACAGTGTGCTTGGAAGTTCTGAGAGGAGGCAAGCTGCAAGGCATGAAGCTTTTTGCCTTTATTGGTCATGATAAAAATGATTTTCCTTAACTGAACTATAGCTGTTCAAATAATACTTAAAGTGAATATAGAACATTTAGACTATTGTTTCATGTTTTGCTCAATTTCTGCCTATGTGTTTATCCATTTTTATTGAGACAAAAATGCTGTAAGTACATAAGAACTATAATTCAATTATCTGAGACTATGAAGTTTAAAAGAATTTTTGATCCTTGCTGGTG
This sequence comes from Antilocapra americana, assembly GCA_007570785.1. Taxonomy (NCBI): domain Eukaryota; kingdom Metazoa; phylum Chordata; class Mammalia; order Artiodactyla; family Antilocapridae; genus Antilocapra; species Antilocapra americana. Next base: position 1,116,151 of record ML661343.1, read on the forward strand.
ATGCTCCTAGTTCATTCCTTTACCTTGAGAAGGTCTGTGTAAATTCATGACCTTCAAACAAAAAATGCAACAGAGGGCTCTTTGAATTTGCCTTTTCTGGGACAAAGGCAGTGACAGAAGACCACAATGGAGGACCTCTCTATGAAGAATTCAGAACAGAAATTTTCATAATTGATTCTAATCTTTAAATTTGGATAATGCAGGGAAGAGAAGAGAGAACTAGAGGTGGGCAGAGACAGAAAGGTACTCCAAGTAATTTTATGAAGCGTGATAGGCAGACTATTTTTTTCTTTAACCGGGACAATATTTTTTGAAAACCAAATTGGTAGTCAAAGTTTGGAGAAATCTTGCTTTGGGATTCCCATGATCTGATAATATGGAATCTGTGGATTTGCAATTCAATAGGCCATCCTGATAGCTCAGTTGGTAAAAAATCTGCCTGTAATGCAGGAGACCCTGGTTTGAACCCTGCTTTGGGAACATCTGCTAGAAAAGGAATAGGCTACCAGTATTCTTGGGCTTTCCTTGTGGCTCAGCTGGTAAGGAATCTGCCTGCCATGTAGGAGACTTGGGTTTGCTCCCTGGGTTGGGATGATCCCCTGGAGAAGGGAAAGGCTACCCACTCCAGCATTCTGGCCTGGAGAAATCCAAGGGGTTGCAGAGACAGACACAGCTGAGAGGCTCTCATTTTCACTTTGCTTCAGGCCACACAGGGCTGAGGGCGTCATGTTGTTGTTGTTCAGTGGCTCAGTCACATCTGACTCTTTTCGACCCCATGGACTGCAGCAGGCTGGGCTTCTCTGTCCTTCACCGTCTCCAGAGCTTGCTCAAAATCATGTCCATAGCGTCAGTGATGCCATCCAACCATCTCATCCTCTGCCACCCCTTCTCCTCCTGCCTTCAATCTTTCCCAGCATCAGGGTCTTTTCCAATGAGTCTGCTCTTCGCATCAGGTAGCCAAAGTGTTGGAGCTTCTGCTTCATCATCAGTCCTTCCAGTGAATTTTCAGGAGTGATCTCCTTTATGATTGATTCCTTTAGGTTGATCTCCTTGTGTCCAAGGTACTCTCAAGAGTCTTCTACGGAACCACAGTTCAAAAGCATCAATTCTTTGGCACTGAGCCTTTTTTCTTGTGCAGCTCTCACATTCATACATGACTACTAGAAACATCATAGCTTTGACTACATGGACCTTTGAAAGCAAAGTGATGTCTCTGCTATTTAATAAGCTGTCTAAGTTTGTCATTATTTTTCTTCCAAGGAGCAAGTAATTCTTTCAATTTCATGGCTGCAGTCACTGTCCATAATCATTTTGAAACCTAAGGAAATAAAGCCTGTCACTGTTTCCATTGTTTCTCCATCTATTTGCTGTGAAGTGATGGGACCAGATGCCATGATCTTTGTTTTTTGTTTGTTGAGTTTTAAGTCAGTGTTTCCACTTTAGAATTTCTGTTCTATTACCGTAGCTCTTACCTGACCTGTTTTACTTGCTTGTGTTAATTTATCACGGTCCCTGAAGGCATTTAATTTGTGATATCTGAAGGAATTGTGTCTCTTTGTTTACAACACTCAAAGTTCACTATTATATTTTAAAGATGATAAGAAATGGAACATTCACAGTACACAGGCCATGACTTCAATGGTGAACAGGACTGTTTGATACTGAATCTGTATAGCCTCAGAATCTTCCTCAACACAGATCACCAAATAACCACTAATAATCTGAGATTAATAGAAGATTAGCTCTATCTGTTATCCTGTGTATAGAACCAAATTAAAATATTAGTGACATGGACCATCAGCTGGATATTAACTAATATCAGTCTCCTCCAGTCCTTACTAGCTGTTGCCTTATTGTTAGAAAATTTGAGGCATCTTGTAAGATCATTTTTAAAAAGATAATTTAAAATGTTATGAAATGTAACTTCAATGTGTTAAAAAAAAATCACTCTGGAGCTCATTCATTCCACCATATATTCAACCCTTACTTGACACCTACTGTGTCCCACAAAGGATATAAAGATTATAATGAACACACGGCCCACCCTCAAGAACTGTCTTTAATAGGAGGACAAATGAAGATAATATCAGTTCAGTTCAGTTGCTCACTTGTGTCCAACTCATTGTGAACCCATGGACTGCAGCACACCAGACTTCCTTGTCCATCACCAACTCCCTGAGCTTGCTCAGACTCATGTGCATTGACAGTGATCCATCCAACCATCTCATCCTCTGTTGTCCCCTTTACCTCCTGCCTTCAGTCTTTGCCAGCATAGAATATTTTCCAGTGAGTCGGTTCTTCACATCAGGTGGCCAAAGTATTGGAGCTTCAGCTTCAGCTTCAGTCCTTCCAATGAATATTCAAGACTGATTTCCTTTAGAATGAACTGGTTTGATCTCCTTGCAGTCCAAGGGACTCTCAAGAGTATTCTCCAACACCACAGTTCAAAAGCCTTAATTCTTCAGCACTCAGCTTTCTTTGTACTCCAACTCTCACATCCATACATGACTACTGGATAAACCATAGCTTTGACTATATGGACATTTGGAGGCAAAGTAATGTCTCTGCTTTTTAATATGCTGTCTATGTTGGTCATAGCTTTTTTCCAAGGAGCAAGTGTCTTTTAATTTCATGGCTGCACTTACCATCTGCAGTGATTTGGGAGCCTAAGAAAATAAAGTCTCTCACTGTTTGCATTGTTTCCCCATCTATTTGCCATGAAGTGATGGGAACAGATGCCATGAGATGATATAAATAATTGCAAAATAAAGAGGGATAAGTGAGATAGAGATGCAAATAAAATGGATGACAGTGATTCTCAAATTTCAGTGTACATAAGCATCACTTTGGATACTTGTAAAAATTTAGCTGTCCTCATTGACTGTGATTAGGAAGATCCACAATTCATCTCTGACATCTGTATTTTTAACCAGTGATGGAGAACTATGATTGTGTGGGATTTAAAAATCAGTAGGGTTGACTTCAAGCTGGAGAATAGACTTCCTAGAAGAGACATGTTTTGAGTTGGGCCTTAGACTGGAGAACATGTGGCCATGAAAAGTTAAAGCAGGGACATTCCAGGCAGAGAAATTAGGAGCTATATATAGAAAGAAATTGAAGATTCATGTTGGTTTATGTATATTCACAGATTCTGAGTGCCAACTGTATTGCTTATACTATGTCATTTTATATATGGGACTTGAACATCTGTGGATTTTGGTATCAGGGGACTTCTGGAACCATTCATCTCCAGATACCAAAAGTCAACTGCATATTGATGATAAATATTTAAAACTATACAAAGGGCTTTATGAAAATACAAAGTCACACACATTAATAATGCAAATCATTGATTAGGGTATCTATGTTTGTTTAGAAAGAACTTGCATTATGAAACTTTCAGAATAAATGTCAAAAAGTAGCAAACTGTCTCATATTTTACCACAGTGATCTTTTGATGATTGATAGAAACCTATAATTGTAATCTTTGTAATAGTGAATCGGTTAGACTTTAATAACATTGAACTAGATTTTACAAGTTAGATATTAGAATATTGTTGGCTTGAATGGAATATTAGAAACATGGAAATATAAATATAAATATAAATATATATATATATAATAAAGAACCATGGAAAATTCTTTAAGAGATGGGAATACCAGACTACCTGATCTACCTCTTGAGAAATCTGTATGCAGGTCAGGAAGCAACAGTTAGAATTGGACATGGGACAACAGACTGCTTCCCAATAGGGAAAGGAGTACATGAAGGCTGTATATTGTCACCGTGCTTATTTAAATTATATGCAGAGTACATCATGAGAAACGCTGGGCTGGAAGAAGCACAAGGTGAAATCAAGATTGCCAGGAAAAATATCAATAACCTCAGATATGCAGATGACACCACCTTTATGGCAGAAAGTGAAGAAGAACTAAAGAGCCTCTTGATGAAAGTGAAAGAGGAGAGTGAAAAATGTTGACTTAAAACTCAACATTCAGAAAACTAAGATCATGGCATCTGGTCCCATCACTTCAAGGGAAATAGATGGGGAAACAGTAGAAACAATGGCAGACTTTATTTGGGGGGGCTCCAAAATCTGTGCAACTGCTGATGGTGACTATAGCCATGAAATTAAAAGACACTTACTCCTTGGAAGAAAATTTATGACCAGTCTAGATAACACATTAAAAAGCAGAGACATTACTTTGCCAGCAAATATCGTCTAGTCAAGGTTATGGTTTTTCCAGTAGTCATGTATGGAAGTGAGAGCTGGACTATAAAGAAAGCTGAGTGCTGAAGAATTGATGCTTTTGAACTGTGGTGTTGGAGAATACTCTTGAGAGTCCCTTGGAATGAAAGGAGATCCAACCAGTTAATCCTAAAGAAAATCAGTCCTGAATATTCATTGGAAGGACTGATGCTGAAGCTGAGACTCCAGTACTTTGGCCACCTGATGCGAAGAACTGACTCATTTGAAAAGACCCTGATGCTGGAAAAGATTGAAGGTGTAAGGAGAAGGGGATGACAGAGGATGAGATGGTTGGATGGCATCACCAACTCAATGAACATGAGTTTGAGTAAACTCTGGAAATAGGTGATGGACAGGGAGGCCTGGCATGCTGCAGTCCATGGGGTTGCAAAGAGTCGGACATGACTGAGTGACTGAACCGAACCGACTGAACTGGCTTGAATGGAAATGTTTGTGATGATGGCACATAGCAGAAGAGTTAGAGCTCTTTAGTACTTGAGTGTTTTGATACTCGATAGTTCTCTTCTCAAGTGATTCAAAGACAATAGTTGATGTTCCACAAGTTATCTTTAATAGTTGATTTTGTGCAGCTCTACTAGAAACTCTTTTCAGTTGCTTAAAGGATAAGTGGACATAATGCACTCTATTTGCTAGAGGATGGAGTTTTGCAAGCTCATCACACAAAAGAGTCTTCAATCTATGTATTCTACAGAGCAACTTTTGTTTTACTCTACAGTAAAATATAGGTAAATAATAACATTGCCAGGAAAATATACTCTTTTGAAAAAGTGTGAAATAAAATTGTAAAGAGTGTGAAGTAACAAAAAGCGGATGCATCTTTGGTAGTCACATGTTATTCTGCATATCACCATTTTTCTTGACAGACACCATGACAAAAGAGAGTGGTAATAGCCTGATTATCAGAAAAGGGAAGTGCTTTAAGATATTCATTTAAGTGTCATACAATGACTCCTCTCTAAACTTTATTAACAGAGATAGCAAGTAACAAAAATGATATAGAGAATAAATAAAATAGCCAACTTGGGTACATAATGAATTGTATGTATTGTTTAGAATATTATTATTTGGGAAACTAGATAGTTTTCAAAATACTAAGTAGTACTTAGATGGGAATCCTTGCTATTTTAATTATATATAGTTGTATAATTTTTACATATAAATATATTGAGTAAAATACATATGTTGAATATACAAATGCAAAAATACCAATGTTTTAGGTGATTCTTTCTACCATTTATTGTATCACTTCTCAGGAGTTCTATTTGTCAAATTCCTAGATACGTACAAAATCTACTTTGTCATCAATAATATACTGTAAGTAATCACTCATGAAAATATATTGCATTGCTAATTTGGCTCTTCCAGCCAGAGAGTACAGTATACTTTGGGGTTAAGTTGGGAGAGGATGAGAGGTAGAATTCTTTTTGTGTGTTTAAGTATATCTCATTAACATTTGTACTGAAACCATCTTTTTTACTCATTCTCTCTCCTGTACATAACAGAGTAGAGAAATAACTCTGTCACCAAAACAACTAGAAAACCAGGCATTTTAACTATGCCCCTAACTTGTTAGATCACCACCACCTACCTCCTTGATAAGAATCTAAGAGATAGGATTTTCAAGTTTCACCTCTCCTAGTAGATTAAGCAAGTATGAGATTGGCTGTTTGAAGTATTCACATTTTGGGCTGAACACTCTAAAGTGATAAACATCTTTTTGTCTTAGCTCACAAGATTAAGCTGTTTGGAAGTGGGTTGTTTTTAATTAGATTATCCAACAAAAGATGGTAATCTCAAGCTAAATTTCCCGTCAGAATCTTTTTTAAAATAAAAGATGTAGATTTATCCCTTTAGTATTCTTACCCAGCTGATTATAGCATCTCTTAATCATGATTTAACATGTAACATAGATAAATATATTAATGTTGCTTGAATGCTATTTTTATTTAGAAGCACATTTTTTAATAAACTAAAGTAAATCTCAAAGATTCTAACATTTTCTAATTGTTCTCCATTCTAGTTATCTTAATTCAAGTGTCTCTTATTTTCATATTTAATGTTATTATCAGTGTTTTAACCAAACATGAAGTATCAATATAATTATAAAAATTTTCCCCTGCATCTCATGCTCCCTCTCATTTCTATAACCTTATTGGCATGTGTAACTTCCATTCCTTTCAAATGAGTCAGTAAAGACATGACAAGTTAAAGACTTAAGTCATTTTTTTTTGGCCTGCCTACCTATCTCTGTCTCTCTTAATGTAGTGTCATTTACTTTGGGGGAATTCCTTCTCTCTGTCAGGTTTAATTTTGGTATATGAGTAAACCCAGGTATTTGCCAAACATGATAATAGCCAAAGGAGTCATATTCTTTTTCTCACTATTCTGGTACAGCCAAGAAAGGACACATGACCTAAGCCTAGCCGATCAAATATTGGTTCACTGGGCTTTGCATTTGGGTGGGAGATGCAGTAGCAGAAGAAAAGATTACAGATTACTTGTCACACCAGGAATAGGCTGACCAGACTTTCTTCTCTGAGTCATTGCTGTTCTTCCTATTCTCATCTTACATGGTCTCCTATCTCCAGTAAATATCTGATCCCTCAGTAGCTTTCTAATTATTTGTCTTTGGCTTAAATCAGAGAGATACTTGCTTGAAATGCACAAAAAGAGTCAGTTAGGACTATAACCTATCAGTTATAGGCTATTTCTTTGCTTTATCCAATTTAATTAACCATAATTTAAAAAAAGAGATAGCCCCTTCAAGTTGAATATTGTCATTTAAAAAAAAATGTTGCAATTAAATCAAGAGTATAGAAATGAGATGTGGTATAATTTTACTGGAACAATTGTGTGGGACATGAGTATTATAGGGGGGAAAAAAAGCCAATCCATGCTAACGTGTTCCTCCTAGGGTTGACCATTTACATTACAGAATTATTTCTATCAAGAAGGAATGATATGTATGTGATTAAAGAACAGTGTTGCATTTAAAGATAAAACCCTTCATGCTCTCTCATGAAAAAGCATATGTGATAATGTACATATATAAAACTATCTTCTCTTTGTATGCTTATCATTTACTGTTTGTGGAGACAGCATATTAGAAATCTTTCTTTTTGATTAATAATGTCAGATTCAGCTCAGTTCAGTCACTCAGTCGTGTCAGTCTCTTTGCAACCATATGGACTGCAGCACCCAAGGCTTCCCTGTCCATCATCAAATCTCAGAGCTTGCTCAAACTCATGTCCATCAACTCAGTGATGCCATCCAACTATCTCATCCTCTGTTGCCCATTTATCCTCCTGCATCCAATCTTTTCCAACATCAGGGTCTTTTCTAATGAGTCAGTTCTTCACATCAGGTGGCCAAAGTATTGGAACTTCAGTATCAGTCCTTCCAATGAATATTCAGGACTGAAACACTTTAGGATTGACTTGTTTGGTCTCCCTGCAGTCCAGGGGACTCTCAAGTCTTCTCTACACCACAGTTCAAGAGCATCAGTTCTTCAGCACTCAGCTTACTTTAGGGTCCAACTCTCAACCCATATATGACTACTGGAAAAACCATAGCTTTGACAAGACGGACCTTTGGAAGCACAGAGATGTATATTATTTTTATTTTGCTGTCTAGGTTTGTCATAGCTTTTTTCCTGAGGAAGTCAGGTTAACTAACTATAATCAACAGGTTAATTATAAAACGAGCTTCTCAGGTGGCACTAGTAAAGAACTAGTAAAAGGTAAAGAAAAGGAACTAGTAAAAGGTAAAGGTAAATAACTTGCCTGACAGTGCAGGAGATGTAAGAGACGTGTATTCAATCCCTGGTTGGGAATATCCCTGGAGGAAGACATGGCAACCCACTCCAGTGTCCTTGCCTGGAGCATCCCATGGATAGAGGAGCCTGGCAGGCTACAGTCCATTGAGTCACAAAGAATCAGACATGGCTGAAGCAACTTTGCACACATGCAAGCAACAAAAAGGAAAAGTAGGAAAAGGGAAATTGATACTTTATGAGTGATGCCTATGAACAGGTTGCTCTGTTAGGTATTTGAGACACATTATAACATTTAATTTTCATAGTACCTTAATCATGTGATAATATAGTAGTAAGTCATGGAAATGGTGATCAGTAACTTTTTGAAAGGTTATATAGCTGGTATTGGCCACGTGGTGCCATCACCAGATGGCCAACACTGAAATCAGATTGATTATATTCTTTGCAGCCAAAGATGGAAAAGCTCTATACAGTGAGCAAAAACAAGACCGGGAGCCAACTGTGGCTCAGATCATGAACTCCTTATTGCCAAATTCAGACTTAAATTGAAGAAAGTGGGGGAAACCACTAGACCAATCAGGTATGAACTAAATCAAATCCCTTATGATTATAGAGTGGAAGTGAGAAATAGATTTAAGGGACTAGATCTGATAGAGTATCTGATGAATTATGGACAGAGGTTCATGACATTGTACAGGAGACAGGGATCAAACCCTCAACAAGAAAAAGAAATGCAAAAAAGCAAAATGGCTGTCTGAGGAGGCCTTATAAATAACTGTGAAAAGACAGGAAGTGAAAAGCAAAGGAGAAAAGCAGCATTCTAAAAAATAGAAATGAGAGATAAAGCCTTTCTCAGCAATCAATGCAAAAAAATAGAGGAAAACAATAGAATGGGAAAGACTAGAGATCTCTTCAGGAAAATTAGAGATAACAAGGGAACATTTCATGCAAAGATGGGCTCAATAAAGGACAGAAATGGTATGGATCTAATAGAAGCAGAAGATATTAAGAAGAGGTGGCAAGAATGGAATCAGGAGGGAGGTGGAAGGGGGTTCTGGAAGGGGAACACAGGTATACCTATGGCTGATTCATGTCAATGTATGGCAAAATCAACACAATAATGTAAAGAAAATAAATAAATATATTAAAAAAAATAATACACAGAAGAACTGTACCAAAAAAATCTTCACGACCCAGTTGATTATGGTGCTGTGATCACTCATCTAGAGCCAAATATACTGGAATGTGAAGATAAGCACACCTTAGGGAGCATCACTACAAACAAAGCTGGTGGGGGTGATGGAATTCCATTTGAGCTATTTCAAATCCTAAAAGATAATGCTGTGAAACTGTTGCACTCAGTATGCCAGCAAGTTTGGAAAATTCAGCAGTGGCCACAGGACTGGAAGAGGTCATTGTTCATTCCAATCCCAAAAAAAAGACAATGCCAAAGAATGCTCAAACTACTTCACAATTGTACTCATCTCACAGGCTAGTAAAGTAATGTTCAAAATTCTCCAAGCCAGGCTTCAGCAATCGTGAACCGTGAACTTCAAGAAGTTCAAGCTGGTTTTAGAAAAGGCAGAGGAGCCAGAGATCAATTTGCCAACATCCGCTGGATCATAGAAAAAGCAAAAGAGTTCCAGAAAAACATCTATTTCTGCTTTATTGACTGTGCCAAAGCCTTTGACTTGTGGATCACAATCAACTGTGGAAAATTGTGAATGAGATGGGCATACCAGACTACCTGACCAGCCTCTTGAAAAATCTGTATGCAGGTCAGGAAGCAACAGTTAGAAATGGACATGGAACAACAGACTGGTTACAAATAGGAAAAGGAGTACATCAAGGCTATGTATTGTCACCATGCTAATTTAACTTATATGCAGAGTACATCATGAGAAATGCTTGGCTGGATGAAGCATTGCCGGGAGAAATATCAGTAACCTCAGATATGCTGATGACACCATCCTTATGGCAGAAAATGAAGGATAACTAAAAAGCCTCTTGATTAAACTGAAAGAGAAGAGTGAAAAAGTTGGCTTAAACCTCAACAATCAGAAAACTAAGATCATGGCATCTGATCCCATCACTTCATGGCAAATAGATGGGGAAACAGTGGAAACAGTGGCAGACTTTATTTTAGGGGGCTTCAAAATCACTGCAGATGGTGACTGCAGCCATGAAATTAAAAAACACTTACTCCTTGGAAGGAAAGTGACCAACCTAGACTTCATATTAAAAAGCAGAGACATTACTCTGCCAACAAAGGTCCATCTAGTCAAGGCTATGGTTTTTCCAGTAGTCGTGTATGGATGTGAGAGTTGGACTATAAACAAAGCTGAGTGCTGAAGAATTGATGCTTTTGAACTGTGGTATCGGAGAATACTTTTATGAGTCCCCTGAACTGCAAGGAGATCCAAAGGAGATCAGTCCTGAATATTCATTGGAAGGTCTGATGTTGAAGCTGAAAATCCAACACTTTGACCATCTAATGAGTAGAGCTGACTCATTCAATAAGACCCTGATGCTGGGAAACATTGAGAGCAGGAGGAGAAGGGGACAACAGAGGATGAGATGGTTGGATGTCATTACCAACTCTATGGACATGTGTTTTGGTAGGCCCCAGGAGTTGGTGATGGACAAGGAGGCCTGGAGTGCTCCAGCTCATGGGGTCGCAAAGAGTTGGACACGACTGAGTGACTAAACTGAACTGAACTAACTGAACTGATAGCTGGTATACACACATACTCTAAATATCTACACACATAGAAACACACACACATATATATATATGTATATGCAGGTGTAATTAAATAATTCAGTTGTATATGTTTAGAAATAATAATGAGTTTAAATATTTTCTTGATGTTTATTTCTTCTGGGAACTTTCCAGTGCCACTTTGAAAGAAACATGATTGTATCATATTTAATTGAATTCAGTACTATGAATATCAACTTCTCTTAAACATTCTGTGTTGTCTGAATAGAAATTATTTAAACAACTGAGCAAACATATAAGCATAGAAATATAGACATATGTTTATACAAATATAGGTAAACATAATTCAGCTATGTATTTATGATTTGCACATTTTACTATGTAATCTGTTATGCCCAGAAAGTTCAATCAGCATGACCAAATGATGTGATTTTGATAGCCTAATTCTCCCACTACAGAAAGAGAAATGCTCAAAAAAATATGGTATTAATTATCCAATGCTGAGTAATGAATTATCCCCAAATATTATCTCATTATTTCATGGCCCTAGAATTTGAGAATAACTAAGGTGGATAGTTCTGATTCTCAATCTCTCACTCGGTTGTAATCAGGTATTGGCTAGGACTGCAGGATCCACTACTAAGATGTCTTATTCACACAGCTATTGGCAGGAGGCCTTTTTCTCATATTGTGGATTTCTCCATTAGTAAGCCAACTTCACCCAGAGCAATTACTCAGGAGAAAGAGAATGACCAAGAAAGAAATCATAGTATGTTTTTATGATCTATTTTCCTCAAAGTCACACACTTTATTCATTAGAACCAAGTCCACAGGTTCAGCCCACACTAAAGCCTCCATCTCTTGAAGGAAGAAGTATCAAGAGATGCAGATAATTTTAAATTATCAAAAGAAGTTTGAAGGGAAATCACTAGGGGGAAACTGGGGACAGAGTCAATGAGATTTCTGATGAGATATATAGTTTCAGGCTATGGACTGAGGGTTTAATTTTCACATTAGAGAAAAAATTAAGTAACCCCCAACTTTAGTCTTCTCCCATGCCAAGCAAATGCTACCACTGACCCCACTACATAAACCCAGTCTTAGAGGGGTTGTGACATATATAAAAATTGAATAGAAAAATTTACTAAAGAGCCTGTTAAGTATGTAAGGAAGCATGCCAAATGTCCATGGTTGGTCATAAAGGGCCTTTGATTAAGCTTTTTACTTCATTTACTATAAAATGGAGATGATAGGTTCCTAATCTCTTCACAGAGGTATTATAAAAGTAGGAGGAAATTATGATGATGCTACTTTGGAAAAAAAAATCTGTATAAATCTGAAGTAAAGCAAATATCCAAGAGGCTCAAGTTTCTCTTACTGTCAAATGAAGTCCCCGTTTAGTATCTTGGAGGGGAAATTTAGATTACTTATCATCTGGTGTAGCTTTCAATTCAAACTAGAAAAATAGTAAAATCATTATCTGGATGGGAAAAGTATCTTTAACTCAGTAAACATTTATCAAGTGTCTAAAATATGATATGTGTAATATGTCTAAAATATATCCATACTGTGAGGGCATACTGAAAAACAGCATAGATAAAGAGATTATGTCCATTATAGTGTTTACAGTTTAGCTATTCTGTTGTTATTATCTCCATAGATGGGGCAACTGTGGCTCATTCCAAGTGCCTCAACCAAAATCCAAGGTCTAACTACTCCCCTAAACCTTGGGGTTATAGTGTGTTCTCTCATCTTTGCTAGGATTTTTTTTTTTTCATTTTTACCTCCTTTCTTATTCAATTTCCTCACCCCAATACCCTCACCTCCCACTTAACTCCTGCTGAGTTTTATCACCCTGGTTCATTTGGTATCATCAATAATGTAAGAGTAAACATTTAGGAGCCAAATAATAATAGTAAAAGTAGTAAATCAAAGGTGAATCTTTTGAGACAGCTAGGGATTCCAAAAGTGATATATTGGTAGCAAGTAGACGGGTCTAAGCAAGAATAAAAATTGCCTGAAAGCCTGTTATTAGATTTTTCATCAAAATCATAGCTTTGAACCAAGGCCAATAAGCATTTCCTCATGAGACTACCCCTTTGACAAACAGACCACTGTCTGCTACATTTCTCTCAAGGTATCTCCTCATCCCCAAGCACAGCAGTTTAGGTACCTGAAATGACCAGCATTCTTCCTCCACGCTAATTATCTCATATAAAGAAGCCATTAAAATGCATATAATGTCCTGGAGAGCTAATGTCAATTCATTTTTAGACCTAGATCAATTTCATCCAACTGGCTTATCATTTTCCTATGTTGGGTAGGATCTTAGAATTCCAGAAGAGGGAACCATTATTTTTTCTCAGCAACAAGCCCCTGAGGTAGAGGGAAATGTCAGGAATGCCTGCTGCTGTCTGGCCCTGTGAAGGAGAGGAGCGTGATGTTCATGCTCATTTTAAGATGGCAGGTCTGGGTGAGGCGCACCAGTGTGATTGCTATGTAGTAACTTTCCTAAACACTCAAGGTGATCTTCTTTGTCTGAAAGAGTCACAATTAAAATCTTCCAGTGCTTTCTTCTCCTCTCGTAGTTTGCATTCAGAGGACAGAATTGTCTATTGATTTTCATAAAGGCTGTCCTTTTTTCTGTCTTCCTTTCATGAAAACAATTCAAATATCAGAATCTATCTTTCTTAATTGTTCTATGACCTAAACAGGAATATGACTTCTCACAGTAAGTTTCTGAGCTAAGTGATATGCCAATAAGAGCCCTGTCTTAGCACCACACTGGGCACAGTACACTGATAGCATTGGATGATGTACAGGGAAGAGGATCCCCTAGGGATAAAGGGGACGGGGAACCAAGCATACTTAAGATTTCTTAACATCTTTGATAAGGGTACAAATGCTAGTTCAGCATGTGCTTTACTTTACCTGGTCAGGTGATTTCTCTGTGATTGTTTCTTATGACATATTTACTGTTTTATAAAGCTGACATATAAATAGATCAGATAAGCTAATTACAAACATAAAAAGAAACATAACCATTTAGGAGAGTTTTATAGATCTCTACCTTGGTCCAACTTTTTTCTTTTGTTGTCTGATAATAAGATTATGAAACTATGTATTTCATATCAAGAAGATTCATTTTCTTAATCATGACCTTCCCTAGGAAAAACAATATCTGGGAAATTTCAGTTCATAGCCACTATCATAGCTACTACACAGGGATTAGCAACTGGCAAATGTACTAATTTAAATCCTGCTAATTTAAATATTGTTATTTTATCACAAAGGATAATCACCTTTTGGGTTAAAAAAGATCTCATGAATTCCCCCAAATTATTATGCTATAAAATAATGTCATTTTCTTTAGAAAACATAAGTCAGTAAACACTCAGAAAAGTTAACTGCCATATCTGTTACAATAGCTGTTAATGAATTTAATACATTGGGTAAGCCAGTTTAAATGAGTTGCTTTTTGTCATAATTAAATATAAATAAAATAATTAATGCATGTATTTTCAGTCATTAGTAATGACTTGGTCTAAATTCCCAAATTTCACTCTGAAGTAGACTGTTAGAACCTCTGAACCAGAGCAGAGATATTTCCTGCCCCCATTCATAGCTTTTCTTTCAACTTTTTCCAAAGCTAATCTTTGACTAGTCATTTTAGAATATTCTGACATACAAAACCAACAGTCTACAAATCAGATGAAAATGAAATTAGTAGAATTATTTTTAATAGCTTTGTTTCCTTTAAATATAAATAAACTTGGTTTTCTGAATCCAAGTTATTCATTTCTGTCGTGGAGGCACAATACCAGGTGTGTAGAAGAGAGGACTAGACATTTAGTGAATAAAAATGGAAAGCTAATGAATATGTAATGTGCTCAGCCAAACCTTTCGCTAGAGACACATCATTTATAATCCCTAGTTCTTCAGTTAATACACAATTATAATTAAACCGTGTGCAGTTGATTTGCATTGTCAATGTACTTTGCCTCATAATCTTTTGGTTTTATCCCGTTTTCCTCAAGTGCCAGGTTTTTCAATAATACTAACTTAGCTTTAGTGGGATTGAGTCTACTTTCATAGAGAGATGTTCTTTGATAGTAACAGAATCTATAAAATACTTTTAAAAAAATTAATGAAGGCATTTTCTAGGCACAGACTGTTTCATCAGATTGTACCTAGTTTATTTTACAATGGTAAAATTGCCTAGACTTAGAGAGCATTCTGACTGAATCATGAATATTCTAAAGGGGTAGATTAATCTGTGTGAACTACAGAACTCTGCTGAAACTGCTGTTTAACATTCTAAAGTGTGGAATTCATCTTCTTATAGCACAAAAGAGCTTCCTATAATAAAGATTTTTTATAACAGCAATAAGGCAGCTCAGTGGGGTGTGGTTTCCATGAAATAATCACACTTCTGCCCTGTGCTGTACAATACCCCAAAGTATATGATGACATGTTGATGCCTCCTCCCCCACATGGCTCTATTGCTCAATTACTCAATGGGCCCTTCCAAAAATACCTGCCTACTTCAAACTATATTATAAATAACCTAGGAGACCTAATACAATATTAATACTGTTTCACACTGTAATATTCTTTACAGTTCTTATGAATACAAATTACCATAGCTTTACACTGTAGCTCCAATGCAAAACAGACCAAACTAAAATATAGTCAAATATAAAAAAAAGCCATGGCTTAGCAACATGTACTGTATACTTGTTGAAATTTGGCTAATAATTAATAATTATGCAAGCCATAACCTTACTAATCTACATTGCTTTTTTCCATGAACCATTCATTAAGAATTCAAGCATAAATTTGAATATTGTGCTATAACCCAGAATGTATACTAACACTAAAATATATTTCTTCAAATTCTTATTAATTATTATATGACAAATATGCCACTTCTATTTGCCATTCACCTCAAACTAGAATCTAAAAGATATCTATTGATGTTTTCAGTGATCTCTTTATTTTAATATTTTGAAAAGTGATAGTTGGGTGTATCTTTTATTTCTCATTGGCAGAAAAAGGGGTATTCTCTTACATATTTCATCCATTTTAGTGTGTAGACAGAATATTAAGGAAATATATGTAGGGACCTATAAATGTCAACTATAAGAAGGGCTTTTGATTTACTAGACATTTTTCTAGGAGCATGCCAAAATATTAAGCTTTGTGGGTGTATTTCTACATTTTTGACATTATGGAATAAATTTTTTAAAGTTGCTTTGAAATGCTACATAATTGAAATTTCTATTATAAGTAATATTGCACTCCCTGTGTTATAGAAAATATATGCCTAGTTTAAAGTGCTATTTATTTCAAAAATAATGTCATTTTCAACCACAAAGCACTTATACAAGATGAATAGGATATTTTTAAGCTAACAGTACAGTTAACCAAGGTTTTAGTTTATGGCCAGGTGTAGAGGGATTTTTCCTAAATTTTCTGGGCAAGGACTATAGTGATCTATTGCAGACTATATTCACCAAAAGTCAATGTTTGAAATTCAGTCTATCAATTACCTTTATATACAATAGCAAAAATAATACTAATGAATTTTCTAACCAACTTTTTTCCTGAGAATATCAATATTGTTATATAATTTTGCCAATTTCAGTTATGGAAGAGGTTTCAACGCAATGGGCATAATTGACTCTTGTTTTTTTTTTAATGAATTCTGTGACTTTTCAAACTTTAATGTGTAGAGAAATCATCTGGGGATCTTGTTAAAATGCAGATTTTTTAATTGGTAGGTATATGTGGGGCTTGAGACTCTGTGTCTTTAACAAGCTTCTGGATTATGACAATATTTTTAGTTCAAGGAGGGCCTTTGAAAAGCTTTATGTCAGACTCTTCTTTCATTCCTTTGATTTGCCTCCTAATGATGCACATAACAGATTTCTTATGGTTTGGGTGGTTACTTTGGACTGAAGTGTGTCCTTCTAAAATGTGTGTATTGAAGTCCCAATTCCTAATGTTATTATATTCAGAGATAGGGTCACTATGGACTAATTAAGGTTAAACTAAGTCATAAGGGTGCAACCATGATATGTGATAGGATTATTGTTCTTGTAAGAAGGTAGCCCTAAGAATTAGCTCCTTCTGTTTCTCTCTGCCATGGAGGACATTGCAAGAAAGTGGCGATCTTCAAGCTAGGAAGAGAGCTCTCAGAATGGAATCTACTGTCCCCTTGATCTGAATTTCTAGCCTCCAGAACTGTGGGAAATATATATTTATTGTTAAGCCACCCTATCTATGATACTCTGTTATTAGAGCCTGAGCAGACTGATGGGGGGTTGTTTTTGCTTTGTTTTACTCACTCCCACATACCTCTTGAAGAAATGTGATTAAGCAGATTAGGAAGCTAGTGTAAGCAAGGCAGAAGCACCGTTTCAATCCTTGCTCCAAATTCTATCTTGACTTTATCATGCAGCAATATCATTAGACTAAACATGAAGCATGATTTTTTTTTAATTTGGCCTTCCCCCCCCCCAAAAAAAAAAAACATTTAATTTTCTTTTAGTTACTACATTACTCATGTTGTCAAAGTAAATATTTGAGACTCCTTTCTAAAGCCCTAGAGTGGGGATACCAACTGATTAGTTGAAGAGTTCCACCTGGTTGATTTGAGAGCATCAGCCTCTGCAAAATCCTCCCACTTCATATATGAACCAGAGTGAGGACTAGAGCTAGAGGCTGTTACCATGTCTCTTTCACCTCTTGAAATATGGAGGCAGCCATCCTGGCTGATGCCAATCAGTTAGCCTCCCCCTACTTTCCCACTCATAGACCAGGCCATCAATCTGCAAGTGTCAGGGAAATAAATTACAGTACCTTCTTAGAGAAAGCTGGAGGGATCTGTTAAATAACATGGCTATAAAGAATATCTTATGAGTTATGAAGGAACAAAATGTCCATGGGAAGAAACGTATTTTGTGAAGTAGAAATTTGCCATGATGGATATAGTCAAACTCTTATTATTTTGCAGTGTATGTCAAATGTAGTAGACTCTGCACTGGGAACATTAAATATCGATATTTGAATTTAACCAAACATGTAAGTTAGTGCCTAATTCAAAATATGTCTTTTACATATCAGAAAGGCCTACTGTTATATGCTATCATAGAGTACTTTGGTATTAAAAAAAAAAAAAAAAAGATCTATTTCCAGAAGGTTACAGATATAGCTTTGTAAGAAACATATGCACAGGACACAAACAGGAAAATTAAAGCGGGGTACTGAAACCAAATATCCTAGCCACAAGGGCTAATTTAGTTGCTGTATTGGCTTCCGATTGGCAAGATTTACCCACAGCCTTTTGTTTTGTTTTATGTCCCCTAGCACTAAACTCCCTTCATCAAAAGCGTTATTTGAAATATGAAGCCTCATGAATAGTGCGCTCAACAACAAGTACAGAAATTATTTGCATATAGCTATTTCTTATAATTACAAAAAAGTTATAGATTTGATCTATCTGATCTATCTTTATCCAAATATTGATTTTAAGTGACCTAAAGACAAGATGCAGAGTGTAGTTTTTTCCGATTTTCATCTGGTGAAATTTCTTTAGCTAAGTCCTTCAAATTCTAAGCTTTTCCAAGCGTATTTCAAATATGAATTTTCACACCTAAATATGAGTTTGTTCATCACTTTAAAAAGTCTGCATTAAAAGGATGAAAATATTACCAAACAGATATCCTGTGAACCAATGAAGAACAAAAATCTTGCCTTTCTCATAGTCCCAGTCTTTAGCTGAAAATGAGGCTGATGCCCATTTCCTACAGAGGGAATTCCAGACTTTGAACACGCAGCTGTCGGTTTTGACTCTCTGCTGTGTGTAGAACTGGTACATCCCACGGTGTGGAGGTTGGAATTTTGACCCACCTTCCACCTTTACTCCACAGAAAATTCCTCCAAAGGTTCAGCTGTGCCAGTGTTCAATCCTCCCTTCAGAGTTGAGTTCAGTGTTGATATAGGTTTTATGCTTAATGCATTCACACGGTTTTCGTTTGCTTGATGGTACAGTGAAAAAATTATTGGGAAGAATTTTTAATTTATCTCTGTGATTTCTCCTGAATACAAACTAGACAGCTGCTTTAAACTTTTAAAGAATTATAAGCAATTGCTGTAATGTTTCAGGACATGTTTTTGATATTAGTTTCCTGGATATAAAGTTCTTTAATTTAATAAACATTAGGAGATGCATTATCATTATGGAATAAATCTTCTGTGAAGTTTGGTATTCTGAATAAATACTTCCTGAAATATAGTCTACTTTATTTCTCTTTAAACCAGAATAATCTCTGAAAAGAAAATTAGCTATATAGTATCAGTCTGTATGTCTTGAGAATTATTTTTCTAAAAATATTTTTGAACAGTATTTTAAAATCTATAGCAATGTTTAAGTCTCTTATTTCACCTAGGAATTTTATTTTAGCAATTGTATATTTCTAATATTTTCACTTATAAATATCTCTAAATTTAAATCTGAAGAGGATATCCACTCACACTTATGCATGTGTGATACTGTGATATATTTTAAGTGGCATACAATGTATAAAAACTAAAGTCAGTTTAGTGGAAAAACTTTGTACCGAGGTACCCTTTCTTTTTTGTGTTTTCATTGGACAACATCTGTGCTATTTATTTTGCCTCTTAACAACTGGGCTACTCAGATGAAACATAGCTAAAAGGCCTATTTGGCTTCTCCTATTGAGGGAATGCCAAGGTGATGCCCCAGAGAGGTCACAGTGTTGCCGCTGGAGAAGGTAGGTTGGAATATGGTTGTGGTGTTTGTTTCCACCACAGCTGCTATTGGCCAGCTTTCATGACACCAGAGAAAGCTACTCTTTGCTTGTATTCCCAGTCCAGAAGAATAATGCCACCGCAGACAAAAGTCCTGGGTTTATTTGTAATGCCTTGCCGGTCCCATTATGCATGTGACCAGAGAGTTTGTCTGATTTCGCAGCATTCTATAAAGGAAGACAAACAGAAATATCCTTTTTGTACCTAAGATTATCAGGTTTGTTCATATTGGAAATATGCTTCATTTGATCTTTCTTGTCAGAATGATACTGAAATATATTTTTTTACCGAGAAAGAGAGGTGCAGAATTAAATGCAATGATGAGATTTTAAGCCAGCCACCACTTCTCTTGCCTTAGCTTTGAAATATGTTTTTTTTCTTTTATTCTTTTTTTTTCTCTTTTACTATTTTTTTTCTTTACATTTTCATGTTGGGTTTGCAATACATTGACATGAATCCACCATGGGTATACATGTGTTCCCCTTCCAGAACCCCCCTCCCAACTCCCTTGCGATTCCATCCCTCTGGGTCATCCCAGTGCACCAGCCCTGAGCACCCTGTACATGCATCAAACCTGGGCTGGCGATTCATTTCACATGTGATAATTTACATGCTTCAATGCCGTTCTCCCATATCATCTCATCCTTGAACGTGCCTGATCTCGTCTGAAATATGTTTTAAAAATGAAGCATGACAAAGAGAAATAAGTTTAACTGAGCATCAGACAATGCTCAAGGCCCATTTACACCTGGGTCTATTTGAGTCGCATAAGAGTGATTTAAAATATTTATATATATATAAATATATATATGTATATATAACAAAAACTTGACATTTTGTGAATATGGAAAAGGGCCAATAGAGCTAGAAAATGAAACAACAATCTCCCAGAGATATTTTATATTCTTTATTCAGTACAACAAAACAAGAATTTATTAAGCTCTTACTGTGTTCCAGGCCTAAAGTCAGGTGTTCTATAAACAAGTATGTTTCATCCACTGACCCTAGAGGGTTTAGATGGGAAGGAATAACTTTTATACAATGGCACACATGCTTTGTTAGCAACAGGAAGAAAGAGCTATTGCAGTCAAGAGATAATAACAAATATATGTCTTCTGTAAGAGAGGAGAGGATCAGAAAAGACTTCCAAAAGGAAGCCATTTCTGAAGTATTTTGTCAGAAAACACGTGGAGGAAACAGTACAGGCCAAACAAAGGCAAAAAGGAAATTGGCTGAAATGTAAGGTGCTAGTTTGGCATTTTGTTGGGAATGAGGTTTAATTGAGGAAAATGGCTCCAAGGAAGGTGATGTTAATATTGGCTGGTACTAGATTTTGAAGAGCATTGACTATTACAAGAGGAAGTTTGGATTTCATACAGCTCTTGAAAAATAGGACCTTTATAAGATCCTGAAAGATAGGTTTTTTTAGGAGGGGAATAATACATACAGATTTGTGTTTTGGAAAAATAACTGTATAGATGGAGCCCTGAATGAATTAGAGGAAGGTCAGAAGTAGCCAACACATTACCAGATGAGAGGATAGTGGCTGAGCTGAGACAAAAACTGTGATATTGAAGAGGTAATAATGAATTTGAGGGTTTATTTGTTTTATGTCAATATTTCTGGTCTAGACTGATACATATTGAAAGGAGATTTGGAAGATGAATGAGTCTGGAAAATATTGATTCACATTTTATTTTATTTTATTTTATTTATAGTGACCATAAAGCATTTAACTAGATGCCAGTTACTCTTCCTAAGTAACTACTCATATTGACTCATTTATTTAATTCTCATACTAAAACCTTATGAGATCCCATGCCCCATTTTGCAGTTGAAAAGCATCTTATCTACCTAGAATTCCACCTTAGAAAGAGGTAGAGCTGGGGTGGGAACTTGTTGACTCTAAACTAGACCTACAGCCTTCTAACAGAACCTCTTTAGGTCAAGGAGACTTTCAGTTCTCCTCTGTATATTAATGAATCTAAATGGATTTAAAGATTTTTTTTTAATTTACTAAATCTATCATTTCCTAAACACATTTTTTTATAGAAACTTTTCCCCTCTATATTTTAAAGTCCCATAGAACTCATGCCCCATGGGATTCAGTTTAGGAGATAATAGAAGGGAAATAATTCAGATGTAGAAAGCAGTACATGTTGGTGATCATAAGTGACTTAACTATTCTATTTTAAATTGTTTTATTATAATGTTATTATGTCAACACAGTTATACGTTATAAAGTCATTTGATTATATCAACATCTAAACTCTTAATATTAATTCAATAAAGAAGAGAGGGTTGCTTCATTCTAAAATAAGACAATTGGAAGAAAAAGCAATATAAAGCACAAAATAGAAAACACAAATTCTTTTCCAGATCTAAGTCATTAGTGACACTAAAGTATTATAAGAACTCTCATAATTTCCAAGTTTACTCTTAAGCTTGCTCTCAATCATGTTTCATTGTTCTCAGCTTCCTTTACTTCTCACTCTTACTTATTCAAACATCACTATGAATGTGGAAGTTTATGGCAATGTGGATTAATAGGCTTACTCTTTTAGGGAAGTTGAGGCAAAAAGAGATGAATGAAGAAAGGGCAAATAGGACATCGGTTCTATATAGAATTTGAAAATTTAAGTTTGATTTCAATTTAATATTTGATCCTTCTTCTTCCTAGTAACCCTATGAGGTAGGTATTATTATTAACCCATATTGCAGAGGATGAAGTTGAGGTTGAAAGAGAGAAATGGCTAGGGCTTGGCAGCAAATGGCTGTCAGTTTTGGCATCATTATCAAAACAGTTAACATTTGTTGGAAACATTTTCTGAGTACTGCAGTGAGCTCTTTACATACATAAGCATATGTGAATTTTACAACTCTGTGAGGTAGGCTCTATTTTAATTCCCATTGAAAATATAAATAAAAAAGCCTTGGAAGGTTAGTAACTATCCCAAGGTCACATAGCTAGCTAATCATGGAATCTGGATTCTAATCCAGGAGAATGATAACAGAGTGCATGCTGATAATCACTCCAACAGTAATATGTGATACATGTAATAGTCAAGGCAAAGGCAAGATCATTGCATGAACTTTTATAGACATGTTTGCTCCTAAGCTAGCAGGGTATATAGTACTTGTCTGTTTACTAATCTGCCTTCTCCACTATACTGTTGGCCAGATGCTATGCTATTAAACTGCTGTGATGGTCTGACTTCTTAGCATGATTCTTGTTATCTAGAAGTCTTCATGAATGGTTCTTGAATGAATCAATGAGTGATTGAATGAATCAGTGAGTGATTGAAAACCATGGACAACTACATGTATTAGTTGCTAATTGCAAAGAAAGGTTTTAATCTAACTGTTTGAAATTAACCCGGTGGCTTATCCAAGACCTGAGGAGCTGCTTTCTTCATCCCAACTCTGCCTTAAAGTCTCTCTGCTTCGTGTTTGTGTCTAATTCCCACAGCAATGGGGAAAATTCCTCCCAGGTCTGCCCAGCCTGACCAATCCATGGAGCAGTTCAGCTTTCTACCCATTGTAAAACTTCCCATTTTGTCAAATATTTTCACATATGTTATCACACTGAATTCATATAGCAATTCTGTGCAATAGACAGGGTATTTTTATTTCTCTCTAGAACTGAGGGAAGGGATTGGTGGTACGTGGCAGGTTCTTAAATTCAGTTCTCTGGTAGCTTCATAATTTTCCCAATGAATTTGTGCCCATATGCAGCTACTCCACTGCAAATACTGTAGAACTATTACAAGCCATGACTTCCACAACTAATGAGTCAAGGAAGAGACACGAGAAAGCAGGCATTAAATGCTTCGTACCAGCGGATGGTTTTTAAAGGAATTTCCTTCTCAAAAATGAATGGAAAGGGAACATATGTATACCCATGGCAGATTCATGTCAATGTATGGCAAAATCAACACAATAATGTAAAGAAAAATGTTTTTAAATTAATTAATTAATTTTAAAAAATGAATGTGCTGGTTTCACCAGGATGTTGTTCACTCTGATCATTAGTACACAACAGAATCACCAAAATGATTCTGTACTGAGTGATTATTCCCCAAAAGTGGGCCCAACAGTAGTACTGTATTTAAACAAAGTATTGTGACTTCAAGAGGTGGCGGTATATAGTGATTAGCAGCATAGCATAGACTCTGAACCCAGAAGAGCTGTCAGGCTGTGGTGCTGTCATTTATAAGTCTGTGGTCTTGGTTAAGTTACTTAAGCTCTCTGGCCCTTAGTCCCTTATTTGTCAAAAAGTAGTAGTGTTAGTACTTGTCACAGAGGCTTACTGAGAGGATTAAATGAGTTAAGATACATCTATAGCGCGGACCACACAGGAAGCATTTTGAGAATGGATGTATCAGTATTTGTGCCTATGGTGTATTTTATACACGGCTTTGGGGGGAAAATGAAAATACTAAATATTGAATTTTCCATCTCCTATTTCCCAGTTTAAAACTTTATGCTGCTGCTGCTGCTAAGTCGCTTCAGTTGTGTCTGATTCTGCTACCCCATAGAAGGCAGCCCACCCGGCTCCCCCATCCCTGGGATTCTCCAGGCAAGAACACTGAAGCGGGTTGTCATTTCTTTCTCCAGTGCATGAAAGTGAAAAGTGAAAGTGAAGTCTCTCAGTCGTGTCCGACTCTTCGCGACCCAAGGAACTGCAGCCTACCAGGCTCCTCCGTCTATGGGATTTTCCAGGCAAGAGTACTGGAGTGGGTTGCCATTGCCTTCTCCTTTAAAACTTTATAAATGCGCACAAAACAAACAAACAAAAAAACCCAAAGAACCTCATGAGGAGGTTTCATTGACAGATTTCACCCTCATGAAGATGTTAAATGGCTTTATTTGCTTTCTCCTAATTGAGCAGCTCTAATAAGCTTGATCAGCTTTCCCTCCCCCCACCTCCCTGCTTTGTAGAAGTTAAAAAAAAAAAAAAATCCTTCCCTTAACTGCTTTAACGTTTAACAGTCACCAAGAGAAACTGTTCCATCATGATGTCTTCCGAGTTAGTGGACTAGAACAAATTCAGCCCGTTTAATCGTATGGCATCAGGCAGTGCTGAAAATGCAATTTGTTGGGGAATTTGTTTTTGCATTTGCTATTAGAAGCCAAGTGTTCAGCTCTTTTGCAGCTCTCCAGTGGACCTTATCAGAGAACACACTAGCTGGCGGGCATCAGTAGCACTGATCACTCAAAAGGAAACCTAACAGCTGTGTTTTTGACAGCTGGAGCAGGCCTGGTGTCCATCAACAAATATCCTGGATACACTGCACTTCTCCTTAGCTATTAGGAGGCAGGCAGCACTGTGTTGGTTTGGGAATGAGATTTCTTTTATGGTTCCCATTTGGTTTGGGGGTGGTGAAAAACACTAGAATCAGTTTACATTTATCTGTTTGCCAGATATTTGCTATCATTTTTATTATAAAAATACGTAAGAAATAAAGGAAGATGAAAATGTACCAGGAACATGACAAGGCCTTACACATAACTACACCTATTCAAGAAAATAAAACGAAACAAGGGGCAAGCTCCGCTATGGAAAATGGAAAGGAAGCCCTTAGGATTTGTTGCATTTTTCTTCCTCCTGTATTTTCTTCTTTGTGTACATTATTTTAATCATAAGATATGCTGTTAAGGGAAGGATGACCAGCTGTTCTTTAGTTTCTTTTAGCACTTCACTTTTATCTATCCATCTTATTTGAAAGTAGACCCTTATTTGGGAATATTAGGGGACTGCTGTAGGATGCTACATATGTTGTTTAGCATGATGTGCCAGTATATTTGAATACAAAGGGACTAAAATCTATACTTTTACAATATGTTTTTAATAAATACAACTTAATTGCCCAAGTCATTTGGACCTAATCAATGGTGGTCTCTTACAAATCAAGAAAGGATAACAAAAAAGAAGTAAAAAGGTAATGATAGCATTTGGCTTTTCAAGTGCAGCTTTAAATTATTTTAACTATGATTAAAACATAATACATTTAATTTAGCACAGAGTGCTTTTAAATACCCATAACCATGTATAAATAGTAGGGCAACACTGTATCTTGCGTTTAGTTCAGTTCAGTTCAGTCACTCAGTTGTGTTTGACCCTTTAAGACCCTGTGGACTGCAGTACACCAGGCTTCCCTGTCCATCACCAAGTCCCTGAGCTTAGTCCAACTCATGTCCATCGAGCTGATGATGCCATCCAGCCATCTCATCCTCTGTCACCCCCTTCTCCTCCTTCTCTCAATCTTTCCCAGCATCAGGGTCTTTTCAAAGGAGTCAGTTCTTAACATCAGGTGGCCAAAGGATTGGAGTTTCAGCTTCAGCATCAGTCCTTCCAATGAATATTCAGAAGTGATTTCTTTTGATGGACTGGTTGGATCACCTTGCAGTCCAAGGGACTCTGAAGAGTATTCTCCAACACCATATTTCAAAAGCATCAATTCTTTGGTGCTCAGCTTTCTTTATAGTCCAACTCTCACATTCATACATGAGTACTAGAAAAACTGTAACTTTGACTAGAGGAACATTTGTTGGCAAAGTAATATCTCTGCTTTTTAATATGCTGTCTAGGTTGGTCATATCTTTTCTTCCAAGGAGCAAGTGTCTTTTAATTTCATGGCTGTAGTCAACATCTGCAGTGATTTTGGAGCCTAAGAAAATAAACTTTCTTGTTGTTCCCATTATTTCCCCATCTATTTGCCATGAATTGATGGGACTGGATGACAAGATCTTATTTTTTTGAATGTTGAGTTTCAAACCAGCTTTTCCACTCTCTTCTTTCACTTTCATCAAGAGGCCCCTCAGTTCCTCTTAGCTTTATCATCATTTAATAAATAGTTGTATAATAATAATTTAAATTTCAATCAGCATCTTACTCTTAACCTGACCTAAAAAGATAGGTCACCATCTCAGAAGTTAGAGCCTCTGTATGGTTATAGAGTTCCAGGTTAATCACTCCTTTTAAGATGAGAATTAAAAGACTAAGTGGCTTACAGCAAGACACATGGTCCCAGAGGAAAGCCAGTCTAGCTCCTGTTCCAGTATTCTTTTTACACATCCACTCCCTAAATGCAAAGGAGAAACTGTGTTAGACTGAAATATCTGAAACAGCGCATCGTAGAAGAGTGACACCCTGACTACTATCTTAGTAGAACTGATATTGAAGCCAGTACTCATATCAGTACACAGTACACAGATCTCATATCAATACACAGTACACAGATCTCATCTGTGTATCACTTCCTTATCTGGTAGTCAGATCATGCTCATTGAGTCTGAATGGCCTTGGCTATGCCTACAAAATACTTCTTTCTCAACATGCCAGATTTCTTGCTCCTTCTTACATTTTTCTCCCAACTTTGTATTGATTGGCCATGCAGGGCATTTTTAAGATGGAATGAACTAGCAAGCAGTTAAAATAAGTATTTGCTTTGCTGTTCAATTGATTTGACCCAAGAACTCTTGCAAGAATACACCATCAATAGATTTAAAATCACAAATTGTAAACAAACAGACTAAACCATGATAGGAAAGTGCAAAGAGTGGCTGGAAACATAATAAGATCTAGCAAAAAATAACTACTTTAGCCTAGGGGAAAATTGCACAAAGGTCTATGGGTGGCAGGGTACATTCCATGTGTATTAGTGAATTTACTATGATTTTCCTTAGTCTTTGGCAATGATGTTAAGGCAGTTGTTAATTTTATTTTTTTTCCTACTACATATGTGCTAATATAATATTGTAAGTAGTAAAGAGCGTTGCTAAGAACACAATATTCACCAAACAGTGATAGATATTATTGTAGTACAAACATCTTCATCTATCTGAATAGTGGGTATTGCCCTTAGTATTGAAAACAGCAAAATAATTCTTCTGTTTTCAGGCATACTATAACTTTGGTGCTGTTGATCTTATGAAGATTCAGAATTGACTAGTATATTTAAGTCAGAGAAGGCAATGGCAAACCACTCCAGTACTCTTGCCTGGAAAATCCCATGGACCGAGGAGCGGTGAGCTGCAGTCCATGGGGTCGCTAAGAGTTGGACACAACTGAGCGACTTTACTTTCACTTTTCATTTTCATACATTGGATAAGGAAATGGCAACCCATTCCAGTGTTCTTGCCTGGAGAATCCCAGGGACAGGGGAGCCTGGTGGGCTGTCGTCTGTGGGTAACACACAGTCGGGCATGACTGAAGTGACTTAGCAGCAGCAGCAGTATAGTTGAGTAGCAAAAAAAAAGTGTGTTTCTAAAATTATATGGTTCATTAAGCTTGAGAAGGCAGCTTAGAACACTGGAAAGGGAAAAATTCAGATATTAAAATTTTATAAAGCTGTTTCAAATTCCTGGCTGGCTGAAACACTTAAACAGTTTTGCAACCTAGGTTAAGTTACTTAGCCTGTCCAGGGGATAAAGTTCTTTATTTTTAAAATCAAATAATGAATACCTACTTCCTAGAGTAAGCTGTGAGGGTTAAAAGAGATAATAAATCAAAACCCAGCACAGAGTTTTTGACAGCGTAAGTACCACAAAAATAGTATTGCTACTTCACAAAATAGGCTACATATAATTATTTATTAGAATATAATTATTATGACTCTTTGATACATGTTAAAAATCTGTCACTTAAAAATCTTATAGTTTAATTTCTTAATGCTGCTGATTAGGAAACTTAGCCCTGGAGTGTTTAAATAATTTGTTAGTGCCAATTTCAAGGTAATTATAGGGATTATTATATTTAATTTGTTTTATAATTGTATAAAATATCTATATAGTTTTAAAGTGAAAAACAATAAAAAACCAGCAAAGGGGACAGATAGAACATTTATCTGATTTCCTCCATATAAGTTAAAATGTAAATGTAAGTCTTAATTTCTGTTTCTGTACTTTCTCCCCTTTCTCTTCTATCCTACATTTCTCCATCAGTAAACTTAAAAACCTGATTTCTGGTTTGCATTCGTAGTTTAAAAATATATATATATATATAAACAGATACATACCTATAGTCATACACTTTCTTTTTCAGATGATTGATAGAATGCTATGTATGTGTCTCTTCCTTGATATTTTCAATCAACAATATATCATGAATATTATTCCATAACAGTATATAGTATTCTTTTCACAGTTACGTGGCTCTCTATCACATGGATATACCATAATTTATTCTACCAGTCCTCCACTGAGAAACATCTGAGTTGTTTCATGTACTTTACTATTGTTGTCGTTGTTTTAGTCATAAGTCGTATCTGACTCTTTGCGACCCCATGGTCTGTTACTCTGCAAAATAGTCTACATGTAATTGTTTATTAAGAATATAATTATTAAGACACCTTGATACATGTCAAAAGTCATATCCAGCTCTTTGCAACCCCTCTGGACTCCTCTGTCCATGGCATTTCCCAGGCAAGAACACTAGGGTGGGTTGCCATTTCCATCTCCTGGGGATCATCTTGATTCAGGGATTGAATCTGCATTTCCTACATTGGCAGGTTGATTCTTTACTGATAAGCCCTTAGGGAAGCCAAGTAGTCTTACAATGAATAACTTTGTGTGTGTGTGTGTATATATATATATATGTATATAGTTAGTTATTTTTCCCAGTATATTTTTGGGATAGATTTGTAGAATTGAGACTTCTGGGTCAATTTGGCCAGATGTTGCCAAATTTTCTTGAATAGTGGTTGTAACATTCTGCATTTCCACCAGTAACATAACAGAGAACAATTCTCCACAGATTATCTTCACAAAGTTCCACCAATACTGTATGTTGTCAAACTTTTGAATTTTTGTCAATCCAAAAGCTCTAGTGTGCATTACTTATTATGAGCAAGATTTGAGCATCTTTATATAAGGTAAACAATCATTTGTATTTATTTTCCTGTGAACTATTTTACTAATGTATTTTTCTATAGGATGATTGATATAGATGTATATTTTTTTTATTTTAGGAGCATTTTATATTTTAGGGAAATATAAGCACAACCCATACACTAACACCTCTCAAATTAATATGCCCAGCTTTGACTTGCACATGAAACTTCAGATTCATGTATCTAACACACTATTCCACATCTCCACGTGGTTATCTATCATGCATCTAAAATTTAACAAGATGGAGATCCTGATTTCTCACTGCATGTGTAAGATTTCCGTCTAGTATTCCTTCACTCGGTAATAGCAGCTCCATCATACAGTTTCTTCAGGCCAAAATGTTTATCCTTGACTATCCTCCTTTTCATTTTGCATGGTGATTGCATCAACATTGTCAGATGATTTTATTCTCATAATATATCCAAAATCTTACCATTTCCCTTCAAATGTGTTACTTCAGCTCCAATCTGAGCTCTTAGAGCCATTTTATTGCAAACACCTTCCTGCTGATCTATCTTGCCTTTCCCTGCCCTCTACCCAGTATGATCATCACATACTAATCAGAGTGTCACTTTAAAAACACATGAAATCATGCCCTTCCTCTGCTCACAAGTCTCCAGTATCTCCCCCACTATAAAACTGCAAGTCCTTTGAGTGCTCTGTAAAGCTATTTGTCATCTGGCCAACCATATTCCATCACCCCTTCTCTGACCTTATTTCCTGTTTCTTTCCCTAGCACTCAGTCAGGTCCAGCATCACAGGTCTCCTGTTGTCTTTTGAGCAAACACATCTTATGTTAGCCACGAGCTTTTTAACCTTTACCAAAGCACCCATGTATCCAGAATGCTTTTCCTCCAGGGTATCAATGTGGCTAACTCTCTCATTTTCTTTTAATTTGTGCTTATAAGGTACCACATCCTGAAGTATTTTCATGAAATCCTCCCACCGCAAAATAATAATAAGCCTACACTGATATTCTCACTACTCCTCTCATTATGCTGTTCCCTTCAAGACCCTTAGGACCAGCTGACTTAATGAGTTGTTGTCTGTTGTTTGTCGCCCCAACAAGAGAGTAACCATGAATATATGAACTTTGTCTACTTCACTGATGTTCTGAAGCTTCTAGAATAGTGTATGGCGTAAAGTAGGAACTCCTTAAATTTTTATACAAAAGTGAATGAATGAATAAAAGAACAGGTGGATATAAAGTTTTATCCTGTATATCCTTTGTGATTATATCAGGCAGAAATAACTGTCAAACAGCATAATGACAAAAACTAAAGCCTATAAGAAAGGTCAACAAATGACTATTTGGTTTTAGGAAAAATGTGGTCAGTGTTACCTTGGATAATGCAAAGAGTATAAAATATGCTTAATGACTAATTTGTTTTATAGAATTATATGGAATGAATATTTGCACAGAATCCAAATTTTGGAATACCTTTATAGATACTTTTTGGACCATGATCTGGGTGGGCATCATAATTATTATTGCTATTATTGTCATTATTAGACTTCACTGAGCATGCAGGATCCTGAGCAATGCATTACTAAGTATTTAGAATTATACACACATGATCACAAACTCCTTATTGCCAAATTCAGACTAAAATTGAAGAAAGTGGAGAAACCCACTAGACCATTTAGGTATAAGCTAAATCAAATCCCTTACGACTATACAGTGGAAGTGGGAAATAGATTTAAAGGACTAGATCTGATAGACAGAATGCCTGATGAACTATGGATGGAGGTTCATGACATTGTACAGGAGACAGAAATCAAGACCATCCCCAAGGAAAAGAAATGCAAACAAATAAAATGGCTGTCTGAGGAGGCCTTACAAATAGCTGTGAAAAGACGGGAAGCAAAAAGCAAAGGAGAAAAGAAAAGATATACTCATCTGAATGCAGAGTTCCAAAGCATAGAAAGGAGAGAGAAGAAAGCCTTTCTCAATGATCAATGTGAAGAAATAGAGGAAAACAATAGAAAGACTAGAGATCTCGTCAAGAAAATTAGAGATACCAGGGGAACATTTCATGCAAAGATGGGCTCAATAAAGGACAGAAATGTTAGGGACCTACCAGAAGCATAAGATATTAAGAAGAGGTGGCAATAATATACAGAAGAATTGTACAAAAAAGATCTTCACGACCCAGCTAATCATGATGGTGTGATCACTCACCTAGAGCCAGTCATCCTGGAAGGTGAAGTCAAGTGGGCCTTAGGAAGCATCACTATGAACAAAGCTAGTGGAGGTGATGGAATACCAGTTGAGTTATTTCAAATCCTGAAAGATGATGCTGTGAAAGGGCTGCACTCAATATGCCAGCAAATTTGGAAAACTCAGCAGTGGCCACAGGACTGGAAAATGTCAGTTTTCATTCCAATCCCAAAGAAAGGCAATGCCAAAGAATGCTCAAACTACTGCACAATTGCAGTCATCTCACAGGCTAGGAAAGTAATGCTTAAAATTTTCCAAGCCAGGCTTCAGCAATATGTGAACCATGAAATTCCAGATGTTCAAGCTGGTTTTAGAAAAGGCAGAGGAACCAGGGATCAATTTGCTAACATCTGCTGGATCATCGAAAAAGCAAGAGAATTCCAGAAAAACATCTATTTCTGCTTTGTTGACTGTGCCAAAGCCTCTGAGTGTGTGGATCACAACAAATTGTGGAAAATTCTTAAAGAGATGGGCATACCAGATCACCTGATCTGCCTCTTAAGAAACCTGTATGCAAATCAGGAATCAACAGTTAGAACTGGACATGGAACAACAGACTGGTTCCAAATAGGAAAAGGAGTACATCAAGGCTGGATATTGTCATCCTGTTTATTTAACTTATATGCAGAGTACATCATGAGAAATGCTGGGCTAGAAGAAGCACAAGCTGGAATCAAGATTGCCGGGAGAAATATCAATAACCTCAGATATGCAGATGACACCACCCTTTGGGCAGAAAGTGAATAAGAACTAAAAAGCCTCTTGATGAAAGTGAAAGAGAAGAGTGAAAAAGTTGGCTTAAGGCTCAACATTCAGAAAACTGAAATCATGGCATCTGGTCCCATCACTTCATGGCAGATAGATGGAGAAACAGTGGCTGACTTTATTTTTCTGGGCTCCAAAATCATTGCAGATGGTGATTGCAGCCATGAAATTAAAAGGCTCTTACTCCTTGGAAGGAAAGATATGACCAACCTAGACAGCATATTAAAAGGCAGAGACATTACTTTGCCAACAAAGATCCATCTAGTCAAGGCTATGGTTTTTCCAGTATTCATGTATGGATGTGAGAGTTGGTCTATAAAGAAAGCTGAACGCCTAAGAATTTCTGCTTTTGAACTGTGTTTTTGGAGAAGACTCCTGACAGTCCGTTGGACTGCAAGGAAATCCAGCCAGTCTATCCTAGGGGAGATTAGTCCTGGGTATTCATTGGAAGGACTGATTTTGAAGCTGAAACTCCAATACTTTGGCCACATGATGCAAAGAGCCTACTCACTGGAAAAGACCCTGATGCTGGGAAAGATTGAGGGCAGGAGGAGAAGGGGACAACAGAGGATGAGATGGCTGGATGGCATCATGGACTCGATGGACATGGGTGTGGGTGAACTCTGGGAGTTAGTGATGAACAGGGAGCCCTGGCGTGCTGCGGTTTATGGGGTCGCAATGAGTTGGACACGACTGAGCAACTGAACTGAATTGATTCCTGCTCATTAGGTGGAAGGAGGTAGTACATAGTTAAATATGAACTGGTAAAGTTCCTAGTTGATATTTACAGAATTATGTGATTACATGAAAGGCACCGGTTTGAGTTGTCTGAATTAAATATGGTTACTTCATGTTTTAACATGAGTATGAAACTTGATGAGAATTCATTTGTAAACAATAAGAATTCTTCCTACCTGCTGTTTGTTAGTTAAGAGAAGATTCAAATTAATTCAGGAAGATAATTTTTTTCTTTCAATAAGTGATTTATAATTTCATTGGTTCTAATTTACTGTAAGCAAAGCATCAGATAAGTAATGTGTTTAATATGAGTTATTAAGTTCCCATTAGACTAAATTACCACCCCTAGAGATCTGCAAAACTACTTTGAATTTATTTGTATTCTGCAGTAGCCATATACTTCACCTTTTCTTAAATGCCACGGATAATTTAGGATGTCTTTTGCTAACATGCTTCTCCAAGAACAATAAGTTATCTTATGAACTCTGAAATTCCTAGTTCAGTGTATTGTTTTACAATAAAACTAATTTTTAAAAATTAAGAAGTGGTTCTTGAAGGTTTCTTTTAGTTCTTCATATGTGTACAGATATATATATGTATATATGTATATAAATACACAGTTTCCAGGTAATGCATTTCCAAACCCATGTTCACTAATTTGCTACAGGGCCAAAGCTATATTGACTATATTATTCCCAATTGCATTCAAAGCCATCAATTTAGAACCACCTTCTAATTGGCTGACTTATATTTGTTTGCAGTATCTTGTGTAACTATATACAATTAAACAATTCATCTGTACATTTTATCAAAATTTACCTAGAACTATGTCAGGCTTACCTACTCTATAGCTGTAATTAAGAGGTTTGTGAATGCTGCATACACAACTTGAGTTCCCCCAGGATGCTTAAAATGAAGAAACTTTTTAAAGTGTCTAAAGTAGGCTTTGTATAAACATAAATGGATTAAACTAGTTGACACAGTCTTAATAGCATACTAACACTATCAATGAATTTATGATTTTGATTTCATGGTGATAATAAAGACAATTCTGGAGAATGAGGGGGAAATCCAGTAACTGTTTATAGAGAGATGTGTGTGCAATGAAAAATGTGGTCACTGGAAGCATCAGGCGTATTAACTAATGACACGGCCTGTGCATATTTACTAGTCATGTTTCTGCAAAGCAGATTTACCAACTCAATTCCCCAAAGCTAAAGAGGATATCAGGCTGGATTAGAAATCAGAAGTCCCTATTCTTGAACTCACATGATGAACTCACATCTGTTCCCTAATGTACAGCATTAATTTTTAGCAGTATTTTAACCAGTATTAGTCTGAGTTGACCCAGAAAGGCACTGGATCACTTGGGGCAAAATCCTCAGTGTTTCCAACTTAATCTCCTCTCCAAATCAGAGACATATCGTGCCTGTATTTATCCACATTGTAAAGACTAAGAGTTTATTGAACAGAGAAAGCCAGCTTCTATAGCTTCATTTTCTTCTTCTTCCAATCCTTCTTTAAGTCTACTGTCAAATTAATCTTTCCAGAGCATTTCTCTGAAAGAGGCATTTTTTTTCCTATGTAAAAATGGAAGGACCTTCTTCTGTGTTTTAAAGTATGATTTGTTTGGGTTTGTAAAAAATACCTCCTTGATATATCAGAAACTCCAAAAAAAGCGGGTGCCACATAAAGAAGAAAATGTAACTACCTGTAAACCAGTTTGGATATTTTAGGGAATATGATTGTGGAAGAAATGTAAAGAAAGGATTAAAAAGAGGAAAGTTCAGGGACAGGAAAAATGGCTGAAGGCTCAGAAAAGATGAAATAAGAACCTAGCTGTAATAGTGAAATTTAAGGAGTATAAAAATGATATTTAAGAGACGAAGTTAATGACTTATAGAGAGATAGGGGAAATGATTTCAAGTTTTCTAGTTTGAGAGAATTGATAGATGGTTCGGTTCAGTTCAGTCACTCAGTCGTGTCTGAATCTTTGCGACCCCATGGACTGCAGCATGCCAGGCTTTCCTGTCCATCACCAACTCCCCGTGCTTGCTCAAATTCATGTCTGTTGACTCGATAATGCCATCCAACCATCTCATCCTTTGTCATTCCCTTCTTCTTTCTCATGCCTTCAATCTTTCCCACATCATGGTGTTTTCCAGAGAGTCAGTTTTTCACATCAGGCGGCCAAAGTATTGGAGCTTCAGCTTAGCATCAGTCTTTCCAGTGAATATTCAGGACTCATTTCCTTTAGGATTGACTGGTTGGATTGCCTTGAAATCCAAGGGACTCTCCAGAGTCTTCTCCAACACCACAGTTCAAAAGCAATTCTTCAGCACTCAGCTTTCCTTATGGTCCAATTCTCACATCCATACATAACTACTGGAAAAACCAAAGCTTTGACTAGATAGACCTTTGTTGGCAAAGAATGCTTCTGCTTTTTAATATACTGTCTAGGTTTGTCATAGCTTTTCTTCCAAGGAGCAAGCATATTTTAATTTCATGGTTGCAGTCACCATCTTCAGTGATTTTGGAGCCCAAAAAGTTAAAATCTGACATTGTTTCCACTGTTTCCCCATCTATTTGCCATGAAGTGATGGGAACAGATGCCATGACCTTAGTTTTCTGAATGTTGGGCTTTAAGCCAACTTTTTTACTCTCCTCTTTCACTTTCGTCAAGGGGCTCTTCTGTTCCTCTTCATTTTCTCCCATTTGAATATTCATAAAAACTAGTTTATTGCTCAGCATAAATAATTTATAAACAAAGTAAAATGCAGTGTATGTTGCCATGGAAGTGACAAAGCCTAGGAAAGATAGTGACAAGCACAAACTATGGTGTCATTGTAATTTAAATTAGTATAAAGCTTTCTAGAATTTAAGGGTGGTATCATCTACATATCTGAGGTTATTGATATTTCTCCTGGCAGTCTTGATTCCAGCTTATGCTTCATCCAACCTGGCATTTCACATGATGTACTCTGTATATAAGTTAAATAAGCAGGGTGACAATATACTGCCTTGATGTGCTCCTTTCCCAATTTGGAACCAGTCAGTTGTTCATGTCGGTTCTAACTGTTGCTTCTTGACCTACATACAGGTTTCTCAAGAGGCAGGTCAGGTGGTCTAGTATTCCCATCTCTTCAAGAATTTTCCAGTGTGTTGTGATCCACACCATCAAAGGCTTTGGTGTAGTCAATAAAGCAGAAATAGATGTTCTTCTGAGACTCTTGTTTTTTCTATGATCCAGTGGATGTTGGCAATTTGATTGATGGCAATGATGTGAAAAACAGAGACAATGATATTTCTGTGAGATGTATGGCAAAACAATGGAAATTACATGGATTCATGGGTCAAGTTTTAGGATGGACTCACATCCTAGCTTCACCAGCCATATGCCCTTGAATGCATGACTTTCTGAGGTTCGAATAAAAGAGGAAAAATATCTGATTTTCAGAAGTCTTCGATGTTTAAACTGAATGAAAAATGTAAAGTGCCTTGGCAGTACCAAGCACATAGTATGTGCTCTATAATTCATAGTTATTAGCATGATTGTTGTTTCTAGATTGAGATGGTAGATAGGCAGCTGGAAACAGGTGTCTAGGTCTCAAGAGGAGGAAAAAGAAGGGGGATGTGAAGAAACATTAAAAATTAAGAGACAAATTATAGAAGAGTCAGAAAAGGACTCAGTTAAATGGAGGTAAGAAGCTAGTGTTCAAAGATGAAGACCAGAGGGGCCATAAAGTCCCTGTGCTTTGCAACTGTGCTCTGAGATAACTGAGTACATCTTTCTGAGAAGGCCATGATAGGGGCTGCGGTTCAGAGGGTCACCTGTTGTATCTCCTCAGTACAAATGTGAGTCATGCTTCGACTTCACACCTGTCAGCCTGAAGTGCAGGGTAGCCGCTAATGATACGCCACTCCTTCCTCCAGTTAGACAAGATTCTGATAAGAGAGGAGACTGTTGATCAAACCTGCATCTGATATATGTATATGACTTCCTCAACGTCTGAATTTAAAAATGTATGACAGTTTTCTTTGTGGAATTTGGTGTAAGAGAAAAATGTTCAACTAGGTTCAACAGTAGTAGGAGATTGAAAAACAGCTATTAGGGACACCTCTCATCTCTTATGCATGTGTGCTTCCGCAGTTACTTCAGTAGTGCTTGACTCTGCAAAGCTATGGACTGTAGCTCGCCAGGCTCCTCTGTCCATAGGATTCTCCAGATAACAATACTGGAATGGGTTGTCGTGCCCTCCTCTAGGGGATCTTCCCAATCCAGGGATCAAAACCTGTCTCTCATGTCTCCTGCTTTTGCAGGTGGGTTCTTTACCACTAATGTGCCTGGAAAGCCCATACTCAATACAAAAGATTTGCAGAGTAAAATGGAAAGCTTTTAAATAAATAAGAGTGTTAAGGGACATACATAGTTAATTTCTAGCCAGCTTACCTCAGACCTTGTCATCAATCTGTAGAAACGTAAGACAGCAGTAGATCAAGCAGTAAGATCCATGTTACAATGGAGTACAAATTCAGCAGAGTGAAGAGATTCCACCAATATTAATTATTCTTGCTGGAAAACTGGGATTTTTGAGCCATAGTCTCCATGCCAACATGATCCCTGCATCTACATGTCCTCCCCAGCACACAGTCCGAAGTCCAACCACATGCTGTCTCTACCATGTGGCCTTTACTCATGTTCCAACTGAAAATAAGCACTTCTTGCACCAGAACCCACCTAAAGTTTATATACCTTTCTCTTAGTGAACTAAACACATTCTGATGCTTTTAATAATTACAAGTGTTTCATACTCAACAAAGTTCTTGAAGGTAATGACTACGACTCCTCCCTATGGTCTTTTCTGTACTGTGACTATTAGACCTATGTTTTCTGTATGTCGATGATGAGTAAACATGTAATGACTATCATTAAATAATTTAAGAACTGTGATATGATTATCACCTCAAAATTAGTAAAAAAACAGTTTATTTGAATTAAATTAATCATAATTGTTTTGCATAATATTTTGGAGTCAATAGAACATTATGTTCACTTTTTAAATGCATTGCCATTCTCATAAAACACTTGTTAATTGTTTTTATTAGAAAGATTTTTCTTTTTTCAGTCTGTTAGAGAAGTTTGATGTCTGAGCATACTCATAATCCTGTAGTAACAAATCAATGTTTTTTTTTTTTTATTTTCTTTCCTTTAAATCACAAAGCCTCCAATATTGTATTCTATTCACCACTGGATTTTCTATACTGTTGCTTTATTACTTAAAGACATTCCAGTTAATATTTGCATTGTTCTTAAAACGACTGATCAAAATAAACTTAGAATCAACAGAATAATTGATTTGGAAGCTTGATGCATTCACGTTTACCAAATATAACTTGTCTAGACAAACATATTCCATGCTTTTCTTCAATAAGATAAACATAGGGAGGACCTTGACACCAGATGCTAACACAAAAGTTTATTTCCATTTCCTATTTTCCTGTTTCCTTCCACTCAGCTCAGCGTTGCTTTTTAATGTTCCCTATTTTCAACATTTATTTTAGTTTTCTTCTTCTTTTGACAAGTGTGTGGTAGAATCTGACAGTTTTATGTGTTGCTTACAAAAAGAGAAGAATGCTTTTTTGAAGATGTCACTGTTTGTAGTTAAATAAGCCACTTTTCATGATAAGAATTTTTGTATATTATTCAGAGGTTTCTATTCTTTTCCCTTATGTCTTGATAACAGTGCTGCTATTCTAACCCTTCAGTGGAATCATGTTTAGTACACATTTTGAGATATTTGCAGCTTATACTGTTCTTCATGTAAGAGGAGATTAGCTTTTTAATAATAGCTTCTTTTGAATTAGGAGAGAATTTCTACAATAGAGAGGGAAACCACATGGGGAAATGTAATCAGTGATGGTTTTATGCAGGCTTTTAATAATTTCTTTGTTCTGAGGCTTTTTGCAGTTTTTGGTTAGAAGGATAAAGCAACTGCCACCACTATCTAGTCATTATTTTATTCACTGCAAAAGCACTAATGATTATCCAGGGTACTCCTTGATACCTTTTAAAGAACCAGTTTTTAGCAGACATCTACCAAATAGGGATATCTTCCATAAAGGCTTATAATCTCTTTGATCAGTGGCATAATGAATAAAAATTTCAAAAAATGTGAGATCTGTAACCAGACAGTCTTGATTAAAATCCCATGTACCTTAGGCAAATCATTTCACTCTCCTTGCCTTCGATTGTCTTAGCGTATAGTTTAGGAACTGTAAAGTTAAATAAGATTGCATATGCGAGATATCAACTAGTACTTAGCCCATAAATGGGTCTAACACATATAGACTGTCTTCATTTTCAGAGATTTAATACCTGCTTGGTCCAGAGAAAAAGGAAAGAGGGTGCTTATTTTGGAAATGTAAGAAGAAACTACCAATAAAATGGATTGCATTCGTTCTTACATAACAAAAAGTTTAAAGGTCAGAAAGACTCCTCGTGTAGGATATCATGGTTTCTGCTCATATTCACAGTGATTCCTCCCTTCTCTCCTCCTCATGTTGGTTTTATTGCCAGGCTTCCTTCCTCATAGTTCCAAGATGGCCACCAGAGAGAAGAGGGACAACTCATTTCCTTGATCACAAACAGTGATGGTCAAAACTTTGCCTCAACCATGGCCTATTAGTCTGCCCCTTTGATTTAACTGGGCCATCAGGTTTTATGCCCACCACTGGACCAATAACAATCTTGTATGGGTAAAATGTTTTGTTGTTGTTATTGTTTAGTCACTACATCCTGTCTGACGCTTTAGCAACTCCTTAGACTCCTGGTAGCTCACCAGGTTCCTCTTTCCATGGGATTTCCTAGGCAAGAATATTTGAGTGGGTTGCCATTTCCCTTTCCAGGGGATCTTCCTGACCCAGGAATCAAACCCATAGCTCCTGCTGCATCTCCTCTCCTGCAGTGCAGGCAGATTTCTTTACCATTCAGCCACCAGGGAAGCCTATATAGGTAAATAGTATTATCAATGTACAGTCAGAAGTTCAAAGATTTGCTAGACTGCACTGCAACAAGGAGGAAACTTGGAATCACAATGCAAGTTTCAATATCATGTCTAGTGACCATAGCAGGGGCATTCAGTTTCATCACTAGGATTAGAAATACATACACACATACCTATATATGTATTGTTTCTGTAAAGCAATGTTAGTGTCCATTTTCATAAAATCAATTTTGAAATCTTAAGTTACTTTTTAAATTATTTTACCTATTTCTTAAGTAATTGACCTATATAGCTTAAATGTTCAAGAGTTTTTTAGTCTTTGTGTATCTCTGAAATATTTTTTGTTGTTGTTCAAATGCTTCATTCACCTTTCCAACAAAGTGCCCTGTGGCTAAAAATTCCCTTGGGTTTAAGTTTATCTTGGTCTTGTTTATGGTACTCTTGTCATTTCCTACCACTTATACTTTGGTTCTGATCTACTTGTCTTTATTCCTCCTAGGGACCAAGGTATATAATTTGGCATTTGGAAGTAGTAGTTTTGCTTAAGGTAATTAGAAGATATTTTTCACAATAGAGTTTTGTTCTAGGTCCCTGAATGAGGGATTGTGCTTAAGAGCTTGTTTTCTAAAGTCAGTTCCTATCCCACACAGTAGCACATGCAGAGCACCCAGAACCCTTCTTTGAGGAATCAGCTTAGTTTTACATACATTGCAAAGTATTCTGGATACAACAGCCAATAATCATCTCTTCTGCGTCTTCTTACCTGGTAGGATGATAGTACATAGCTTTCTGCACTCATTTTCAGGGTAGCCCTTCCAGTCTTAATCAACTTTCAATCTTTGCCTCCTAGATAACACTTAACCTGATGGCCAATAGATTCGGTATTATATACTTGGTATTATATATGTAATTAATTATACGTTAGATCCTCCTTCTGTGGCTGATAAATTCTCTAAAAAACACCCAACCTGTGATGAACCTGGAAGCAAGAAGCCTGAACTTAGAATCAGAGGCAGACTTAATAGGATACATTTAGGGATCAATTAAAGAGTTTGATGCATCTACTCCCAGTCATTTGAAGTAATACTGTATAGACATCTATTCAGAACAGAAGGGAAAATCAGATGCTTTCTGTTAAGATGAGACATGGCTTTTGGACACCCTCAGCCAATGGAACCACAGGTTTCAGTCCAGTTCATTTTTATTTTAGAACATGTCGGAATTAAGTTTAAGTTAAGACTAACTCCATATGTTTCCATTTGGGCCAATTTCCCTCAGTAACACTATCCCATTGAAATATAAAATCTTAGGCATTCCAAGTTGAGTTACTAAAAATATTTATGAAGAATATATTATCTAAAATTCTCAAGACTGACTTTCTTCAGAGTGAGAGAA
This sequence comes from Antilocapra americana, assembly GCA_007570785.1. Classification (NCBI taxonomy): domain Eukaryota; kingdom Metazoa; phylum Chordata; class Mammalia; order Artiodactyla; family Antilocapridae; genus Antilocapra; species Antilocapra americana. The sequence goes on from ML661343.1 coordinate 1,157,771, forward strand.
AACTAAAATGGTGTATTTCCACATCTCCTGTGTCTACCAGCAGCTTTGTCTATCAGAAAACATGCTTAACTTCTAAGTAGTTTCATGTTTACTAAAGGGATAAAATTCAGAACAACAACAAAAAAAATGATTTAACAAGGAGCTACAAACTCCTCACATGAGAGCTAATTTCCAGTGAAATTTTAGTTGAATACTTAGGATAGGGTGGAAGAATTAACAAAATTTAAATTTTAAGTTTGCTTTCATTTTATGATGCATGTTTTCAGCCCAGTTAATTGCAAATATATTTATAATCCAAAAAAAAAAAACAACCACTGGAAGATTGAAGAAATACAAAGCTACAGATCTAAGTGAAATTAAAGTAACTGAACTCAAGTAAATATAAGAGATTTATAACTAAAAATATGAGTAAACCTATATGCTTGCTTTTATCCTCTTATAGAAATTCAGGATTTCCTAGCAGTCTTTAAATGTTTTTGCAGTGTCAACACTCAGTCAAAATTATTCTTTTTCTAGATTAGTCCTTGTCTGAATTCTAAGATATCAGTATCAGAGATCTTGATGCTCTGTAATCTCCTCCTTTTCTGACAGAAAGATGAACCCATTTTTTCCTGAGGCAATTTTTTCACAACCTAGGCTAGGGCTATAAAAAAGAAGAACTATAACAATTAGATACACAGAAAGGGGACATTCATTCTTTCTTTCAGTAACCATTTAACATGAAAGAAGTAATGACAGGAAAAGGAAGTTAAAGTAGTGTGAAAGACTTAGTGCAGCAGGGTAGACAAATAATAATGTGTGGAAGCAAGAGAGATGGCACATAGGTGTGTCGGGCCATCCAGCCAGTCCTCCAGGAACACAGCTGTTCTTGAAGAGTTGGGTTTATTGCTCTTTTTTGCAGCCTGGGAAACCATATATCATGGAGTATTATGGGATATTTTAGTAAGGGTATGATAAGATATTGACTTGTGTTAAATGCTCTTGGGGAGGGTAGAAGAAACAGGTCCTCGCTCTTCATTAGATGCTGCCAGAAAGTAGGGGTAACTCTTGGATTGGGTATGTTAATCGTACCTAGAAGGAGAAAAGACCAAGCAAGGCTTAAACTGTAACTAGACAGGAAGCAACAGTCCAGTCACTCATATGAGCCAGGATGGGGAGTGTTTGATCAATTTTTACTTTTCACAGAGTTCACATTTTCACTGATTTTCAGACATGATTATGGAATGGTCTTATTTTTGACTAGTCCGTCATGGTCAAAGACTGGTCTTGCCTGAGGTTGATATGCTATGAAAATAGATCAGAGTAAGAAGAGGTGCAAAGAAATATAGCTATTTGTTTTATTGGATACATATTGCATGCCAGGCACTATACTGAATGCTTTGTGTGCATGATTTTAATACACATACTGAAATACGACTTATCTCATTGAACTGTTGTGAATATTAAAAAAAATAGCTACTTTTTGATAGCTATTTCTTTGCACTTCTTCTGACTCTCATTTTTATATGCTTCCTTTTAGGAAAGAGAAAACCAGTACTTCATGTCTAGGAGCCAGCCTGATACTGTTATATAGGCCTTGGGGTTGGTCTAGTCTTCAGCTATGAGCTTCAGAATTCTCTGGTTGAAACTAAATATTTTAACAGCACATCAACATCAGACAAGACCACTCTTTGACTGTGATGGTCTAGATGAAAGCAGAGATACTACATTTTTCATTACTGAATTTTCAAGCAGTGACTTGCCTATAGTGGGGCTTAATGAATATGGAATAATTGGTTAGATGGGTGATGGATGAACTGATGGATGGACTCAAGGTTCATATTTGATCAGAATCATCACTATCTGATATAATATCTATTTTTATTATTTCCTCTTCTCTTTTCTTAGCACACGGCACAGCATGGGAGACCTTAGTTCCCCAACCAGTAGAGTCAACCTCTGGACTCCCAGGGAAGTCCCATATTTGATACAATTCATTTTACATCCCAGACAGTAGGAAGAAACCTTAAAATGTTGATGATAGAAATTATTTAGCTTTTTGATTGCTTGTGATTTTTACCACACAATGCCATGCAGATATTCTTAAAGGTAGAAACATTATCTTATTTTCCACATGAGAATGTGAAAGTGCAGATACGTTAAATATTCACTCAAAATCTCAGAACTGGCAAGTGGCCAAACATGGGCTAGATTCCTGGCCTCCCCCATTTTCAGTCCTGTGGACTATCCTCCAAACTATAGAGCATTTTTTCCTTATAATTTTCTAAAATAATTTAGGTAAAGGAATGAATTTCAGCTCACATAAAATGTTCTTCTCATGTTTCTACATATATGAAACCTTTCTACTTAATTAGTCATGATTTATCTGTGACTTGCCCACAACTGTGTTTCCAGCATTAATTTTTAGGTAATTGTTCCCTCTTGCCCTTGACAGTCTACAGTTATTTCACTTCCTCAGCACTGTGAAAAATCTATAATCCATTTATATTTTTTGAAAAAGTATCTTTCCATGCACAGATTTTTTTTGCATTTAAATAATATTTGTGATTGAGGAAAATTGTTAATACCTGGCTAAGAGCAACAGTGTTGCACCTCTTTGAAAGATAAGAATGCTCAATTCAGATGAAAAATTTCAAGCTGTATGGTGACTTGAGAAAAACACACACACACACACACACACACACACACACACACACACAATATCGTTGTTCAGCCACTAAGTTGCGTTGGACTCTTTGCAACCCCATGGACTGCACAATGCCAGGCCTCCCTGTCCATCACCAACTCCCAGAGCTTGCTCAAACTCATATCCATTGACTCAGTGATGCCATCCAACCATCTCATCCTCTGTTGCCCCCTTCTCCTCCTGCCTTCAGTCTTTCCCAGCATCAGGATATTTTCCAATGAATCAGCTCTTCACATCAGGTAGCCAAAGTATTGGAGCTTCAGATTCAGCATCAGTCTTTCCAATAAATATTCAGAGTTGAGTTCCTTTAGGATTGACTGGTTTGATCTTCTTGCTGTCCAAAGGACTCTTAGGTCTTCTCCGCACCAGAATTTGAAAGCATCAATTCTTCGGTGCTCTGCCTTCTTTATGGTCCAACTCTCATATCCATACGTGACTACTGGAAAAACCATAGCTTTGACTATACAAACTTTGTCAGCAAAGTGATGTCTCTGCTTTGTAGTATGCTATACAGGTTTGTCATAGCTTTCTTCCAAGGAGCAAACAACTTTTAATTTCATGGCTGCAGTCACCATCCACAGTGATTTTAGAGCACAAGAAAATAAAAGCTGCCACTGTTTGTACTTTTTTGCCATCTTCAGGTTTAAAAGAATATAAAATATTTTAATTAAAAACCTGAATATGGCAAAAGTTCATATTAGTATCGACTTCATTGAGAAACATACTAAAATAGAGGCTACCATAATTGTTATGTGAACCCCTAGAAATAGGTCTTCCTGTTGGCCTGTAATTAGGTTGAATTTGATATTTTGTTAATAATGGACACTGAGATCCAATCACCAAAAAATTCTTCCATTTTCATGGGATCATTTTTGCCTTCCACACACAGAATATTCTGATTCATTTTGTAAATCTAAACTTTAAACTAAATTTATTTGGGAACTACTTGAGTAGCATTGTGAAATTGAGCTTCAATGTGAATTATCTTTAACTCAGATTTTGGGTAGTTTTCATAGCTTAGAATGTTGTCACAATGACAGCTTAATGTTTTTCTTTAAGGGATGTGTGTGTATATGTGTGTGTGTATATATATATGTGTGTATGTGTGTGTGTGTGTGTATGTATATGTGTATATATATGTGTGTATGTATATATATGTATGCACACACATATGCATGCATACACATATATATATATATACATGTATATATACATATACAAATACATAGATAATATATGCAAGTTGTGTTGTATCATTGTGATATATCAGGTTCATTTGTCAGGTGTTAGATTAGTCCTTGATATTATTATTCATTTATTTATATCTTTCATCTGGTGAAATGAGAAAACTAAAGGTAAAATTTTTTCACTGATCGACTGAATATACCAATTTGATAAGCTGGAGAACTCATATTAGAACCCATGTTTAGATGCTTAGAGAAACATTTTGTTCCCTGATTGTTGTTCTTAAGTCATTAAAATGTGTCTGACTCTTTGTGACCCCGTGGACTGCAGGACTCCAGGTTATTCTTTCCTCCACTATCTCTTGGAATTTGGTCAAATTCATGTCCATTGAGTTAGCGATGCTATATGACCATCTCATCTTCTGCCAACCTCTTCTTTTGCCTTCAGTCTTTCTCAGCATCAGGGTCCTTTCCAATTAGTTGGCTTTTTGTATCAGATGACCAAAGTGTCGGAGCTTCAGCTTCACCATCAGTCCTTGCAATGAATATTCAAGACTGCTTTCCTTTAGGATTAACTAGTTTGATTTCCTTGCAGTCCAAGGAACCCTCCAATGCACGAGTCCAGGAATCTTCTCCAGCCCCATAGTTCGAAAGCAGTTCTTCAGCACTCAGCTTGCTTTGCGGTCCTGCTATCACATCCATACGTAACTACTGAGAACACCAAAGTTTTGGCTGCACGGACCTTTGTCAGCAAAGTGAAGGCTCTGCTGTTTAGTATGCCGTCCACGCTTGTCATAAGTCTCCTTCCAAGAAGCACCTTTTAATTTCGTGGCCGCAGTCACTGTCACCAGTGATTCTGGAGCCCCGGAAAATAAAGTCAGTCACCGTTTACACTTTGCCCCCTTCTATTTCCCATGAATTGATGGGGCTGGATGCCATGATCTTAGTTTCTTGAATGTTGAGTTTTAAGCCAGCTTTTTCACTCTTCTTTTTCACCCTCATCAATAGACTCTTTAATTCCTCCTCATTTTCTGCTATTAGAGTGATATTATCAGCATATCAGAGATTGTTAATATTTCTCTTGGCAATCTTGATTCCAGCTTATAATTTATCCAGCCTGACATTTTGCATATAAATTAAATGAGCAGAGTAACAATATAAAGCTTTGTCGTACTCTTTTCCCAATTTTGAACCAATCCCTTGTTCCATGTCCAGTTCTAACTGTTGCTTCCTGACCTGTATACAGATTTCTCAGGAGACAGGTAAGGTGGTCTGGTGTTCCTAGCCCTTTAAGAATTTTCCACAATCTTTTTGCAATTTGCAGAGTTAAAGGCTAACATGTAGTCAACAAAGCAAAAGTAGATGATTTTCTCAATCACCTTGCTTTCTCCAGGATCCAGTCAGTGTTGACAATTCAAGCTCTGGTTCCTCTGCCTTTTCTAAACTGAGCTTGTACATCTTTAAGTTCTCAGTTCATGAACTGCTAAATCCTAACTTAAAGGATTTGGATCAAAACTTTACTAGCATGTGAAATGACCACAATTATAAGGTTGTGTGAACATTCTTTAACATCGCTCTTCTTTAGTACTAGAATGAAAATCGATGTTTTCTAGATCCTGTGGCCACTGCTGAGTTTTCCAAATTCGATGGCATATTGAGTATAGCGATTTATTGCATCATCTTTTAAGATTTTAAATAGCTCAGCTGAAATTCCATTACTTCTACTACCTTTGTTTGTAGTAATGCTTCCTAAGGCCCACTTGACTTCACATTCCAAGATGTCCTCCTATAGGTGAGGGACCACACCATGGTGGTTATCTGGTTCATTAAGACCCTTTTTGTATAGTTCTTCTGTGTACTTTTCTACCTCTTCTTAGTATCTTCTGCTTTTATTCGGTTATTAGTATTTCTGTCCTTTATCATGCCCATCCTTGCATGAAATATTCCGTTGATATCTCTAGTCTTTCCCACTCTGTTTTCCTCTATTTCTTTTCATTGTTAATTTAAGAAGGCTTTCTTATCTCTCCTTGCTATTCTGTGGAACTCTGCATTCAATTGAGTACATCTTTCCCTTTCTCTCTTGCCTTTCACTTCTATTCTTTACTCAGCTATTTGTAAAGCCTTCTCAGACAACCACTTTTGTCTTCTTGCATTTCTCTTTCTTTGGTATGGTTTTTTTCCCTTACTCCTGTATAATGTTACATTGTTCTTCAGGCACTCTATTTATCAGATCTAATCCCTTGTATCTATTTGTCACCTCCACTGTTTAATTATAAGAGATTTGATTTAGATCATATCTGAATGACCTAGTGATTTCCCCTCCTTTCTTCTGTTTAAGCCTGAATTTTGCAATACGGAGCTCATGATCTGAGCCACAGTCAGCGCCAGGTCTTGTTTTTGCTGACTTACAGAGCTACTCCATCTTCAGCTGCAAAGTGCATAGTAAATCTGATTTCACTATTGACCATCTGGTGATATCCATGTGTAGAGTCATCTCTTGGGTTGTTGGATGAGGGTGTTTGCTATGACTATCACGTTCTCTTGACAAATCAATGTTAGCCTTTGCCCTGTTTCACTGTGTGCTCCAAGGCCAAACTTGCCTATTATTCCAGGTATCTCTTGACTTCCTATTTTTGCATTCCATTCCCTCTAATGAAAAGTACATCTTTTTTGGTGTTAGTTCTAGGTCTTCATATGACTGATAAACTTCTTTGCCATCGGTGGTTGGGGCATAGACTCGATTACTGTGATCTTAAATGATTTGCCTCGGAAACGAACCAAAATCATTCTGCCATTTTTAAAGTTGTACCCAAATATTTCATTTGGGAACCTTTCATTGACTATGAGGGCTATTCCATTTCTTCTAAGGGATTCTTGCCCACAGTAGTAGACGTAATAGTTCCCTGAATTAAATTTGCCCATTCCCATCCATTTTAGTTCACTGATTCCTAAGATATTGATGTTCACTCTTGCCATCTCCTGCTAGACGATGTCCAATTTACCTTGATTCATGAACCTAACATTCCAGGTTTCTATGTAATATTGTTCTTTATAGTGTCAGACTTTACTTTCCCCATCAGATACATCCGTAACTGAGTGTCATTTCTGCTTTGGCCCAGCCACTTCATTCTTTCTGGAGCTGTTAGTAATTACCCTCTGCTCCTGCCCATTAACATACTGGATATCTTTGGAACTAAGGGGCTCATCTTCCAGTGTCATATCTTTTTGCATTTTCATACTGTTCCTGGGGTTCTCCAGGCAAGAATGCTGGAGTAATTTGCCATTTCTTCCTCCAGTGGACCACCTTTTCTCAGAGCTCTTCATGGTGATCTGTCAGTTTGGGGTGGCCCTGCATGTATGGCTCATAGCTTCATTAAGTTATGGGAGCCCCTTTGCCACAAGACTGTGATCCATGGATGGCTTATAATGTGTGATATAGGTACAATATTTAAAAATGCTACACAAATAAGTTCTTCTAGAACCACCATCTCACTAAAACTCTGGATCCTAGGACTCTACTTCAATAAGTAAAATCAAACCCATATAACCTGATTGAGAAGCTGCCTACTTGTCTTTGCACATTTATTTTGTCTATCCCTACTTGATAGAGCAACCTTTAAATATGTGTACAGGTTTACAAAATGACAAGAGATCATATGTTGTTCCCTTTTTCAACTAGACTTCAAATAACATGATTATCATTTTCATGTGGAAATTTCCCCTCTGGATATGATTTTTAAATATTATATCTGACCTTGAATAAAATAATATCCATGATCTCTGTCCTTCACTGTGAACATCAGTTATATTTACCAGGCTGTGGATTTTAATTTAGCACAAAGAAACCACATAAAAAAACATGAGCTAGTCATTCATTATTATTTACTTACATCTGATGAAATATTTGTCTATAGAATTCATAGTCAGGTCATATGCCTTTAAATAGGCAGGCAAAACAGAGGAATAGAACATTCTGTTGACAGGTAAATGTGAATCAATCTGGTTTCTTTCAAAGGAAAATAATCAAGCTCTTTTCAAATAATGTAAAATGCAAAATGATTGCCTGTTGGAGGGGGTGGGGGGCTTATCAGTTTCTCTTCTCAGAGAAATGATTGCCATATTCTAGCTGGAGGAACATATGTTAACAGCTTATCTTGTGATTTCTCTGCAGTTGCTGATATTTATTAACAGTTGATTTTCTGTAGTTGCTCTTCTTCCTCCTTTTTCCTCCAACAGTGTAAATTAGTTTCCCCAAATCTACATCTCGTTTTCATTTTCTTATCAGTCTTGCAGAAAGGGTGATTATTTCATTATTGGTTTTGAAGAGCCTTTTATATTAAGTGGTGCAGCTCTGGTTTTAGGCAGACATTTAATAGACTCTATTTGTTTTATTCTTTGTCTCATCATCTTAATCAAAGCCCCTGAGATTGAGTCTTTTGTAGTAACAAACAAGAATAAAGGGAAATTATGAATTGTTGCTTCCACAGAAAATGCAGTATTCATCAGGAATGCCTGGTGGGATTGAGACAGGGTAGGCTTCAAACATGTGAAAACAATTGTATTCACCTATGAAAATCCTTTTATTAGCTAGGATACCTGTCTTCCAATCTCTTATTAACTTAATACCTAAGCAGCGTCCCTCTGTGGGGCTCAAGCCTTTTTGTATTGTCATAAGGTTGCTAGTGGAAAATTTTTCAGCATGAGAGTTTATTTTTTGATACGAGACCTGCTGTCTTTCTTTCTCCAAAATACTTTGTAATTTTTCCCTCAGAGCTTTTTTTTTTTTTCCATCTTTACTATACAGATTTAACATTAACTCTCTGATTTACTGAATATGCACTGTCCTGGATTCTTGATATTAAACAGCTATGGGAAAATGTGTAGGTGCCATGCCCTCATTTTTAGATTCTTATGATTCAAAATAGTCTGAGAGCCCTCATTGCTTACTATCCCTACACTCTTTTGACCATATTTTGATAAATTTTTCAGGAGCAGTATAAGAATTGGGTTAGCTATTTAGGTAAAATCAGTTTATATAGCAGAGAAGGTGATGGCACCTCACTCCAGTACTCTTGGCTGGAAATCCCATGGACGGAGGAGCCTGGTAGGCTGCAGTCCATGGGGTCGCAAAGAGTCGGACACGACTGAAGTGGCTTAGCAGAAGCAGCAGCACCAATTTTTATAGGGGCAACGTGAAAATGGTCTAATATAGCCCATGTTTCTTCTTAATGTACCAATCAAGTTTTCTGGCATCTGGAAAAATCAAAAAGGTCCTAAATACCTGACTTCCTAGTATCCCAAATATTGATCACTATTATGTTTGTAATTATCTTACTTAGACTCAGAAATCCTTGTTCACATCTGCACATTTTTTAATATTATTAACTGATTCAAACAGCTAAAGTAAGAATTTGATTCTGATATGGGTTTGGATTCATATATCCACCATTAAGGTATAACTATATTATGGTTCTCCTATAAATAAAGAATTAAAAGAGAAATTTTTAATTCTGACATAAACCCAATGTGTTTTCATTTTTGTTAACAATATACTTTCACAAGGAATTGCAAAATGTGCTAGTTGTTTATTGCTGTTAACAAATTATCTCAAAACAGAGCAGCTTGAAACAACACATTTTTTTTATTGTCTCACAGTTTCTGTGAGTTTTGAATTAACGTTGTGTAGTTGGATGCCTCTGATTCAGGATCTCTCACAATACTGCAGTCAAAGTATCAGCCAGTAATGGGGTCACTTCAAGCCCAAATGGAAGATGATCCATTTCCAAGTATACTATCATGACTCTTGGCCAAGCTCAGGAGATCCGCTTTCAAGCTCATTCATTGACCATTTACAAGCCTTACACCCTCCTTGATGTAAACCAGAGTCAATCATTAATCACTTGCCATGTAGGTTTTTCATTAGGTTAACTCACCAAATGGCAGCTTACTTTCTCCAGATCAATGGCTCCAAGAAAGAAAACATCAGAAGAATGATCAAGAAAGAAGCCGCAGTCTTTTAAACACCTAAATTAATAATCAACATCCTATCACTTTTGCATCCTATGTGCATGTGTGTGTGTGTGTGTGTGTGTGTGTAAATACAAATCCCAGGTCTAACTCACATTCAAGGGAGAGGGAATTCCACAAGCACACAAATGCTAGAGATGAGACCTTTGAGATACATTTTGGAAGCTGTCTACCACAGTCCACCCTTTGGACCCAATGGTTCATACCTCTTCCGCATACAAAAGCTCATTTTCTCCTGGAGTCCCTGGTCTCTGACTGTTCCAGTTAAGCAGGTCATGCTAGGTTATACTTCAGTAGCAGCTCTAAAATCCTGTTGACTTAAAACAATAAAATTTTACTTCTCAGTCATCCTACCTGTCTATTATGGGTTGGCTACAGACTGTTTTCCTCACCCAGAGATTCTCCAAGTTCATTGGAACTGGAGGGAGGGAAGAGCAAGTTGATGGCAATTCAAGACTTCTGCATTGAAGTGTGTTACTTCTGCTCAAATAACAGAGTCACATAATTTCAAGGGCACAAGTAACTATATTTCTACCACGGAAAAGGGAAGTAGAAGTATCAATAAACAGTCCAAGGGATTAGCACAATGGGTCCTTTTTTCCATTTCTACCTAAGTACATATCAAAATGATTATGAGCCAATTTCTGATACATTTAGCTCATTCTACAGATATTTAACAAGTACTATTGTATACTAAGTTTTTACAAAATGATAAGGCGTAAGAGCAGAGAAAAAAGCAGTCCCTATCTTCTGCTTTCTCAATATGGTAGGCAAAGAGATAAGTATATAGATAATTTCAGGATAGAAGTCATGATAAAATGTCAGTTAAGGCATAATAAGACATGTAACTCAGACTTGAGGAGAGAGGAGATCAGAGATCTTAAAGTAGATGAAAGTAGAGATCAGGACATCTTAAATGAACTCTGATGAGTTCTGATAGATGTGTAGAAATAAGCCAGGTAAGGAAAGTCAGGAAAGACACTTTTCACTGTTTCTTTAATAAAGTAAATTTATGATGATTATCTTATAAGCCCAAAGGCCTGGATTCTTCTGCATTAGCATCAACTAGTACCTTTGTCTGATCAAGTAACTGGGGAATTGTGCACCTAGACTTGCTCATCTGTGAAATGAGAAGGTTTAACTATATGTTATCCAAGATCTCCTTCAACTGTAAAATTCTGTGATTGCTCTCACTCTAGAGGATATTTTTTAAAGGCAGACTTTATTGGATAATCATAAAATAACTACCTTATAAAGCAATCAGTTACTAAAACAGTTCAGTAAGCACCAATGGGAAATTCTCATATCAAAAAATAGTATAATTACATATCCCTTCTGAGACCCAATATGTTCAAAATTGATCACAAAAGAAGAATAAGATATATTCAGAATAGAATGATATTAAAGTAGTTCTTTGTAGCAAACTTACTCTTGTGATATTTTTCCTCTTTAGTCTATCACTCTAGATATTTCTAATGATTCTCATGCATAGACTCTTCCTATTTTAGGTATTGGTTTTATTTACCTGTGGAAGAAAATCAGCTGTCTATTTTACACACACAATTTATTTTGCACAAAAATTCTATTGCCATATTAATTTGCACACTCACTTGACTCGCCAACCCTTCTTGGGTTTTCCAGCTTTAAGGGAAATTCCTTGGCAATGATATTCAAATCTCGACCCCTCACAGCACAGTCATTGTTCTGTTACCAGTCAGCTGGACTCTGCATCGGCAGTCTTCCTTTTTCCACCTCAAGCCTTCATTCCTTCTCTCCTATTTCACTGATCTAATCTGGACATTTAAAGCAAGTACCCCTACCATGTACTGGCTAAGAACACATATATTTCAGGGGAGTTTAATTGCCACAACCACTTTGGAAAACAGTTTGGCATTATCTACTAAAGTTAAACATATGCATACCAGATGAGCCAGCAATTCCACTCATTATATACAACACTTGTACCAAGAAATACTTATAAGGATGTTTATTGCAGCATTAATTATAATTGCTCTAAACTAGAAATGACCCAATGTTCATCAACAATAGAAAGGGTGTAGAAAGTGTGGGGGATTGAGGTGGGAATCCTGTGGTTATGACTCTGCACTTGCTACAGGAGGTGCAGAGCTGGGCTGTGTGCCCCCCCCGACACACACACAAGCCAGACACAATCAATAAATAATATGTGATTATATTTATATAAGTCTCAAGGCAGCTCTGAACTATAGGGTTAAAAATCAAGATAATGCTTTTGTTTACCTTTGATGAAGAGGAGAAATGGACTTGTGGGGTAGCATGAGGTTTCTGTTGCAGTGGAAATATTCTATATTTTGACCTGGGATGTGGTTACACTGGTGTCTGCTTTTGTGTGAGTCATTCCTTATGCACTTTTCTATAAGTGCACTGTACTTTGAATGCTTTAAAAAGTACTTGGGCTTCCAAAAATCTCTTGCTTACTTGAAAAAAAATATATATGGGAACACATGGTCAAAACGCCTCTAATCCTTTAGTGATGAGAGGCCCAATTGGTATCCCAGTTTGTATATCCTGCCATATGTGTTATAAAACTCTTATACTACAGTAACCTTCATTACTGTAGAATATTTTTCCTCAGTTTCTGTGTTAATTGCAATGCGGTTTAAGATAAGATTCATTGTTCAGTTAACAAAGCTCCAAATCACTCAATCTGCTGCATATATATAGTAGAAAAGGAACAAAATAAAAAAAGAGAGAGAGGGCAAGAAGGAAGGGACAAAAATATGTTACTTAGGGATCTGACATGTTTGACAAGACAGAACTGTAAAGCATATTCTCTTCCTGATCTAACCTGATTTTCTACTCTATGATATGCATATGAAAAACAGATTTGATACTTTTCAACACAGGTATTTTTAGATATTTCAAATTTTATTTTTTCCTGAATTTTTGCTTGCCTACAATTGCTTATCTAGTACCAAATTGAATCTATGAAAATGGCACCAAAGAAAAACATGTGCGAACAATTCCAAATAGAAGCAACTCTCTCCTGATGAATGAAATCTCTCCTGATGAAACCTCTTTAATATTGATATTAAAAGTCATTTTTAACTACTTGAAAGGCTCACGTCTACTTTTGTTAATGGTTAATGTAGAAACAGTTTTAAAATGACATGCTCTTTTAATAATCAAGATTTGGGTGTGTTTTAGAATAGGGTTAACAGCAGAAAAAAATTCATATGAAGTAAACTTTTTTCTAGTTTAAATAAAGTTGTAAAATGCCTCACACTAGAGCATATAAATTGAATTCCAGAGTTTCTGTTAAATGCCTTTTTAAAGTTTATTTAAAGCATAAATAAAATATGCTTATTACATAAAGTAAAGCTACAAGTCATTAATGAAACTTGGAATTTTCAAATTATAACAGAAGGATGCCATATAGCAAAGATAAAAATTACATTGAGGAAATCTAAAATATTTTTTATTAGTCAGAAAGTAAGATAACATGATTTGACTCTAGCTCACTCTGTTTAAAAAATAAAAGATGATAGTCTTTGGATATAAAACACATTAAAGGAAAAGCTGTTTATGAGATGTTTGTTTTTTCAGTGGAGGGGAAAAAAATAAAGCCTGGGGTTTTCCCAAAGCAAAGGGAAACCTTCAGAAGTTCTTAGAACAATTTCCAGTATGCATCCTTAAATACTAAAGGTGCATCAGCTAAGGTTATACCTCACCATGGACAGTTCTGCTGTTGCAAGTTATTGAATTTAGCTCTTACAGCTTCCTTAGCTGCAACAAAGAACTGGGTTTCCCAGGGGGTGGCGCTAGTGATAAAGAACGTGCCAATGTAGGAGGCTTAAGACATTCTGGGTTCCATCCCTGGTTTGGGAAGATCCCATGGAGCAGGGTATGGAAACCGACTCCAATATTCTTGCCTGGGGAATCCCATGGACAGAGGGGCCTAACAGGCCACAGTCCATAGAGTCACACAGAGTGAGACATGACTGAAGCGACTTGGCACACAAACACACAGAGATGAAAGACCTGCACTATTATACCAGTTCCTTTCTTGTGTGTTCATTCTCTCACCTGCATCAGGCATATTCCATGAGCTGAAGGGCAGGCTTTCTTGGTGAAATCAACCGCCAAAAACCCATTTTCTACCACTTAGGAAAATTTGTGATCTATTTTCTCCTCAGTCTTCAGAAAAGACAATTGAGAATAATTTCCACTTTGACCACATGTACGAAGTTCAGTTGACCTTAATGTGAGGCATGACTTAGAAAGAATTGAATCTTTTCTCTTTCTGGCTGGTGTTACATACTTTCTGTTGTCTCCTCTAGTAGATCAATTGGTGGTTACATTGATATTTGTACTCAGAGATGATAGCTAGCTTTGGAATAGTCTGAGAAGCAGAAGAGTTGCATTCATGTCTATGAAAACTCTGAGAAACAGCTTCAACTGGCATATCCAGTTGTACATTTACCTGACACTAAAGAGACAAGTGCTTTGCCAATGTAAATGATATATTAACACTGATGCAAATGAACTACAAAAAAGCTATCATAAAATCTAACCTAAAGGTGTCATTCTCCAATAATCTAAATGAGTTGTGGAATAGGGCTTCAGGATTTTTACCCCAGGTTAAAAGGCAGTGCAGTTGCATGTCAAGCAGGAAAAGGCTCCTCTTTTTAATTCTTCAGAAAAGAAGCAGGGAGGTCTGACCATCTTCTCTTTATTTTCTTTTTTTTAAAGAGGGCTGAAAGTAAAGGAACTATGTGTCTGAAAGCTAGGTTCTGCCGAACAGAACTAAATTTAACCAGTATGTGGACGATAAAAAAAGACAGATGGGTGGGATTTATGAAGAGCCCTTTTGGAAGTGGCCTCAAACAGGTGGTTTCCCAAAAGAAGCCAGTGTATAACGTGTTTCTGGCTGTAGAATGAAGGGGAGAGAGAGATGTGCTGGAAATGAGTATATGGGTGCTTGCTGACTGAGGCTTCACGTTGCTTGTCAGATGTCTCTATTTTTGTCTGAACTTCAAAAGCTATTTCATTGTAGTATGAGAAGAGCAGAAGGTCTTGGATTCTGTGATTGGTTATTGTTTTGAAAAGGAAAGAAAATTACCTTTCATTTTCTCTCCGTTGGTGCTAAATCCCCGGTGGCGGTTTGAAGGACCTTTCAGATCACTGCAACTACAGCAAGGAGCTTTTGAGTCAGTTACTTCTGACTAATATTTTACAAATGCTCTCACCATCCCACCCAAAACTGCAAGTAGAAGTCGGCAGAACAATTTTACAATTTTTTTTTTCTTTTTTCATGTCACCACTTGCTTTGAACTCTGAAGCAAAATCAAGTTCTACCTTTAAGGTCTTTACCAAAGAGTATTTTGAAGACTGCCAAATGAAGTCTTGCATCACCGCTCCCCAACTTAAAAACTGTGAAAACTGTATTTAGGACAATATTTCCTATGAAGTCTTCCTTGTACATTTTACTATATACTATTCAATTTATTTCAGAGAAGGCGATGGCACCCTACTCCAGTACTCTTGCCTGGAGAATCCCAGGGACGGGGGAGCTTGGTGGGCTGCCGTCTATGGGGTTGCACAGAGTCGAACATGACTGAAGCGACTTAGCAGCAGCAGCATTCAATTTATTTAAAAATAGAGAGAAACACTCATCATGTGCCAAGTACTGTGTTCAGGCTATAATCTAGAACAGAACAAAACCCATTTCTGTGAGAGTACTCTAGTTTATAGTGGGCGAGACCAAGCAGATTAAATAATCACAGTCTGTGTAGGCTAAGTGCTGTAATAATTGACTCACTATTTTAATGGCTCAGATAACTAAAATTTATGCATTCATCTATTGGCGAATTCTTACATCATTTACGTATCTTGACAATTGTAAACAATGCTGTGGTGAACATTAGGGTGCATGTATCTTTTTTAATTAGTATTTTTGTTTCTTTTGGGTATATACCCTTATTGCAATTGCTGGATCATAGTTACTTCTATTTTTAATTTTTTGGGAAATCTTCATGCTGTTTTTCACAGTGGCTGCATCAGGGTATATTCCTACCAACAGTGTATGAGAGTTCTCTTCCGCATCCTTGCCAACATTTGCTAGTTTTTTTTACTTTTTTTGGCTGTGCAGCTTGTGGGATCTTGATTCCCTGATCAGGGATCAAGCCCTTACCCCTGAAGGGCAAAGGTAGAGTCTTGATTACTGGACCACCAGGGAAGTCCCTTTGTATTCTTTTTGATGATAGTCATTCTGACAGATGTGAAATGATATCTCACTGTGGTTTTAATTTGCAATTCCCTGATGATTATCAGTGTTGAGCGTCTTTTCATATACCTGTTGGCTATCTGCATGTCCTCTCTAGAAAAATGTCTATTCCAGTCTTCTGCCCATTTTTTAAAATAAAAGTTTATTTGTTTGTTTGTTTTTTATGTTGAATTATATCCATTGTTTCTATATTATGGATATTAACCACTTCTTATTGTACATAGCATTTGCAAATTTTCTCCCATTCAGTAGGCTGGCTTTTCTTTCTTTCTTTCTTTTCTTTTTTTTTTTGATGGCTTCCTTTGATATACAGAAAGCTTTTAAGTTTAATTAGGTCCTATTTGTTTATTTTTGCCTTTAGTTTGCTTTAGGAGACAGATCAAAAAAAAAAAAAAAACGAAAGAAAGTATTGTGATTTAGATCAAAGAGTATTCAGCCTATATTTTCCTCTAAAAGTTTTATACTGTCTGGCCTTACATTCATGTTGTTAATCTATTTTGAATGTATTTTTGAATATAGTATTAGAGAATTTTCTAATTTTATTCTTTTACATGCAGCTGTCAGTTTTCCCTACATCATTTATTGAAGAGACTGTCTTATCTCTATTGCATATTTTTACCTCCTTTGTTATAGATTAATTGACCATAGTGCATTGGTTTATTTCTGAGCTCTCTATTCTGTTCTATTGATCTGTTTTTGTGCAAGTACCACACTGTTTTGATGACTATAGCTTTGCAATGTAGTCTGAAGTCATTAAGAATGATTCCTTTTGCTTCTTTCTTCTTTCTTGATTTTGTTTTGGCCATTTGGGGTCTTTTTTGTTTCCATGAAAAATTTTAAATTATTTGTTAAGATGTGGTGTGTATATATACATATATATGTGTTTACACACACACATACACACATACATACATACACACACACACAAATAACTATTTTTATAACCATAAAAACAAAGGAAACTTTCCCATTGCAACAACATGGATGAACTTCAGGGGTATTATGCTGAGTGAAATAAGTCAGACAGAGGAAGTCAGATACTGCATGATTTCACTTTATTTGTGAAATCTAAATGCTATAGCAAACTAATGAAGATAACAACAATGAAAAAGAAATCGACTCACAGATATAGAGAACAAATTAGTGGTTACCAGTGGGGAGAGGGCATAGTGCAGGGTCATTAAAGGGGTAGGGTATTAAGAGATACAAACTATTATGTATAAAATAAACTGCAAGGCGATATTGTACAACATAGGGAATATATCAATATTCCATATTAACATTCAAAATAACTATGAATGGAATATAACCTTTGAAATTGTGAATCACTGCATTGTACATCTGTAACTTATATAATATTGTACACCAACTAAACTTCAGTTTAAAAAATAACTAAAATTTAGTTCTCATTTGCATGAAATCCCAGAGCCAATGATGTTTCTAGTCAGGGTCAGGTGATAGTCATCTTTGTAACACTCTAGTATGAATAGATTTTATTAGTAGAAGTAAGGAGTGATTCTGAAAGATGTGACTAAAGGACCAGGTGGGCTTGCACAGTGGCTTGGTGTTAAAGAATCTGCCTGCCATGCAAAGGCGGCCAGAGATGTGGGTTCAATCTCTGGATTGGTAAGATCCCCTGGAGGAGAGCATGGTGACCCACTCCAGTATTCTTGGTCTGGAGAATCCCATGAACGGAGGAGCCTGGCGGCTACAGTCCACTGGGTCTCAAAGAATCAGACACAACTGAAGCACTTTGGCACACATGCACAGAGGACTAAGTCTTTCCTTCTTAGGAATCTTTCCTTCTGTATGTTCTCAGGGATTCCAGCTACAGATAGGAACAAAGAATAAAGGATCGTGTATAAGATGTTTTTAATGCCTGGACTGACGTGGCATCATTTATATGTAGCTGTATTCCCTTGTGAGGAATCAGTCACATCTCACATCTATCTGAAAAAAAAAAAAAAAAAACAGTTTCTGTGATACAAGATAACGGATAAGGAAATACACAGAGCTGTTGCATTATCTAAAAAATACATTAAAGTATAACTTGGAGGAAGCAGGATGTTAAGGAGGCTTTCTCCATGAGATGATGACTTCTCTGTGAATTGAAGAATAAATAAGAATTGAACATATGAAAAAGAGTTTAGAAGAAGGTGGTCTAGACAGAAGGAGACTATTCTAAAAACAAACAGGCATCATTAGGATATTCTATTCTTAATTCCACCAGGAAATTAAAACAAAGTGTTTTTTACACATTTCAGTGTATGAATTTTGAAAAAGTAATAATGAGACTATTTTCCATAAATATAATGCTGATAAGATTTAGAATTCTTCCATGCGAGTTAGTCCCAAGATCAGTAGGAAAGGCAAAGATGTGCTTTATATTGGCTACTATGGTTTAAGTGATTCACTTAAGTACCTTGGAGGCTTGAACCACCATAAAGACCAGAGGATAGGAAATTTGAAGTGTATTATGTAATTTCGCAAAGCAACTATGACAATCATTAGGCTTGAGGAATTAGATGTTGTAAGTAGCTAAGGTAACCATTTTATGTTAGATATGATAATCCCATTCAAAATTGCAAAGAATGCTCAATAGTCATTTCTTTCCAGCATGTGGACAAACGAACATTCATATTGAGTTGGTATTTCACTCTTTCAACTATAAATTGTATGACATAAAATTGATACCAACTTCTTACTAACCATCTTGTTTTTTTCTCCTCTCTGCCCCCCCCAAAAATAATGGTGAAAATATATGTTGAAGATAGCTTAGGGTTTGAAATATTTTAAAAAATAAGTTTTTATTTCTATTTTTCTAATTAGGTTTTGAATTTCTTGAGGCCAGGGACTGTGTCTGAAAACACATACAGTGACTAACACAAGGTAAGTTGACAACATGTTTGAACTCCTTCCTTTCATTAGGTCTTAGAATCAGTTGTAATGCCTGATATGTAATTGGCACTCACAAATATTGATTTGAATGGATGGATGGATGGATGGATGAAATATTTAAACACTGTATTATATTCACTTGATATTTCCCTTATAAAATATGGTAAGATTGAATTGTTTTTACTCAGGATGGCCACTTCTTTTTGGATAAAATTGTAACACACTCAAAGCAATGGAACAACTAGGAAAAGATTTCTCAATGAGAGATTCAATTTTCCTTTCTGAATCATGGATGGTGTTTGTCATGAGTATGTGAGAAATCTAACAACGGGTTAATGTTTTGATCTGGAGCAGCAGATGCCACTAGATTTAAATGTTGATTGAACTGAGCTGCCGCTGCTATGAAATTATTAGCCCTCAGCAGTGCTCTCGCCTACATACTTTATTTTGGTTCTTCTAGAAGCTACAAGCTATTTATTGTTAATGAGAGAATAAAGTGAGAAAACAGATTAGCAAATAGATTAAAAAAATTTAAATGTCTAATCTCTGTTAAACAATTACAGGTCATCAGTTCTTACTACTTTGCAACAAAACTTTGCTATGGACACAGCTTTGTTATCTTACATACCTTTTCTCTAATGTAAGTGTTATTTATCATAATAATACTTTTTGATAAAATTCTCTACCAAGTACCTTTTTTATTGCAGCTTCACAGTTAGCTTCTAATCTTAAAATGATAATTCTTTAAAATAATTATTTCCTATGCTTGCTAAGATATTTGATCTATCAGCTCACCACTTAAAACTACTAGTAAAAATATGTGATGAATTATAAAATAAGCCAAATTTTTTTAATTGATGTTTCTAAATGCAAATTTTGTAAATGAAGGTTACAAAGTTTAGAAGTTCCCTAGCATACTCAAATACTCTTATCTGCTAAAAATGTTGCATTCTCAGCATAAAAGACAGGATCTCACCTCCCATATTCCCTATTAACCTTATTTTGGGATTAACACTTCTTATGACTCTAATAAAAAAGCAAGTATCTGTATATATAGAAAAGGTACACAAAGATCATTCAGAAACCAAAATGCCATTAAAGTCAAATAAGATGACGATTAAGCAAACAAATGAAATGGAGATTGTAGAAAATTTAATTTCATTCTCTCCTGTTTCCCCTTTGGCTCCTCAGTGTTTCTATTTTATACATTAAGATTCAGCTCACTTTCACCCTAAAGCTTTTTTGGATATTCCCCATCAAAACAAAGCCTTATTCTTCTTCTGAACTCCTATATGCCTTTGTTCATAATAACTTATGATACTAATGATTCTGCTTTATGGTTCAGCTATTATATACAATCAGCATTTTCTGAGTACATTATATTCCGGAGTTAATTTAAAAACCATTTGTTTGGGAATCCAAATGACTTATTCCCATAGGACTAATAATATAAATAATGCTTCTGTCTTTTTATTTTTTAAAGTTTTGTTGCTGTCTGATCTAGTGCCAATTGAAATATTTTAAATAGACCTCCATTTTGACATTGCTTCTTCAAAACAAATCAGTTCTATTCTCAGGGGCAAATTGCATAGATTCTAAACCTGTGCTTGGATTCTTTGTTATTTATATTTACTAGCTGCTGAATCTTAGGCAAATCATTCAGATATATGTGTTTGAGATGTCTTATTTGCAAAGTGCAGAAATAATTGTACCAACTTCTTTAGGTTGTTGTGAAGATTAAACAAGTTCATATATGAAGAGTGCTTTAGATCAGTACCTGACTTTTACTAGTGTGTGTATAAGTTAATTATAGATGTCATTATTATTGTTTTCATTGAATCTTGGAGTATCAGGAACTTATCTGCCCACATATAAACATGTTTGAAAGTAGAAATATGCAATACATTTTAGAAGCTCATCTTCTATAGATAGACTAGATACTAGAATTATAGAATGCAGTGTCTCATGTCAGAAAGATCATAACTAACTATCTCTTCTATAAAATACCAATCAGATGCTTTTTTAGTATACCTATATTTCCAGGATGAGTTAATATGGAAACAAAATACTGTAGCTATCTTCACCTCATCACAAATATGAAATGAAAGTAAAAATAACAATGATTATTAATGATATAATTTATTGAGCCCTTAGGGTGCGCCAAGCAAAAGGTGGAAGGGTTTACATGTTATCCACACATCCTCCAATTACAGATGAAGTAATTGGTAGTCAAGGAGGCAAAGATCTTTCATAGCTAATGAGAGTTAGAGTGAGAATACAAACCCCCTTTCTGACTTTTCAATCTTATCTACTCTACCCAAAACAGCACTCTAAGCCAAGTCCAAAAGTTTGTTGATTTTTGTTGTTTTCAGATTAATATTTACATATTCCAAAGTCTTTTTAGGAATTGTTCTGCCACTTAACAATTTTATCTAGTTCTTTATAGTTCTGCCTTCTCTGTGTTTTCTACAAAAATCTAAGACATTTTATCAAACCATTGGGTGAAGCCCAGTACACTTATTTAGGGTATCACAGTTGATCGCTATTTCCCAAATTGTCTTCTTGTTCATTTATCCAAGATCACCAGTTTACTCATAGTTTTGCTTCAGAGCATGGAGTTAGAATTCTTCTTTCTCTTTCTAGTCCATGAATGCTATATCATCCATCTTGAATGTAGGCATCTAAATCTAACACTTTACGAAGTGCTTAACTTCTTAAATCTTGCCAAAGAAAATACAACTTTCTTATTTAAGGTATCCTTAAATATATTTAATCTTTATTTGTTGCTATGCATATTATGTGCAAAGCAATCTGCACACTTATCTTATTTACTTTTCAAATTAAACCTCTGAGGTCAGTAGTATAATTATTTCCTCATAAGGATGAGGGACCTAAGAACTGAAGAAACTATCTTACCCAAAGTCACACAAGTGGTACAAGTATCAGAATTCAAATCCAGTGGAACTCCAGAGATGACAAGTGCCTCTGCTTTTTATTGTGGTCCTTCATTGCTCTGGACTGAGAAAACCAAAGCCATCCTACTAGACAGCAAAAGCATGAGGCTTCCATTATCTTGTCAGTCCCTGCTTAACTGTTTGGATTGTAATTTTTTTGAAAGGAGGGTCTGTGTCTTTTTTTTTCTTTCTTTATTTTACTTTACAATATTGTATTGGTTTTGCTTATTCATCTTTCTGCCCCTCACAATAATAAATACACTATCCTGTAATTAAAAATTCAAAACTCTTTGCCTTAAAGCCATTGACCAAGTTTAGTTAACTTGGCTAAATGAGTTTTCTTCTTCATGTAACTGTCAGTATAACATTTCATAGTTGGATCAAGCTAATGCTATCCATAAATTGTGAAAATGTCATAATTTTAAAATTCACAAATTTGTGGGGTGAACATGATATTACTGTGAATTCTATAGCCAAACGTTTTGCTTATTTTGGCAAACATGATTTACTGATAATATTTGAATATTTGCTGTGCCACATCATGTTTTACTATAAGGACCAATGCCAAAACCTATAAATATTTTCATATAACTGAGAGAAACCATCTGGAATTTTAGTCAATTTTGGAATCTCATCAGTTAAGAAAGTCAGAAATACTATGATTTCTTTAGGTGATTTTAAGAGTTGTTTATAAAATTCTGACTAGCACTATTTTAGAGAAATAAACCAGATCTGCTAACAAAGGCAGCCCATTTTAGTGACTCATATTAGTTTTCTTTAGTGAAGAAGTAACAATTATACAGTGGAAGTGACAAATAGATTCAAGGGATTAGATCTCATAGAGTGCCTGAAGAACTATGGATGGAGGTTTGTGACATTGAACAGGAGACAGGGATCAAGACCATCCCCAAGAAAAAGAAATTCAAAAAGGCAAAGTAGTTGTCTGAGAAGGCCTTATAAATAGCTGTGAAAGGAAGAGAAGAGAAAGGCAAAGGAGAAAAGGAAAGAGATACCCATTTGAATGCAGAGTTCCAAAGAATAGCAAGGAGAGATAAGAAAGACTTCTTCAGTGATCAATGCAAAGAAAAAGAGGAAAACAATAAAATGGGAAAGACTAGAGATCTCTTGAAGAAAATTAGAGATACCAAGGGAACATTTCATGCAGAGATGGACACAATAAGTACAGAAATGGTGTGGACCTAACAGAAGCAGAAGATATTAAGTGGCAAGAATACTCAGAAGAAATATATGAAAAAAAAATCTTCATGACCCAGATAATCAAGATGGTGTGATCAGTCACTTAGAGCCAGACATCCTGGAATGTGAAGTCAAGTGAACCTTAGGAAGCATCAGTACAAGCAAAGATAGTGGAGGAGATGGAATTCCAGTTGAGCTATTTCAACTCTTAAAAAATAATGCTGTGAAATTGCTGCACTCTATATGTCAGCAAATTAGGAAAACTCAGCAGTGGCCACAGGACTGGAAAAGGTCAGTTTTCATTTCAATCCCTAAGAAAGGCAATGCTAAAGAACACTCAAACTACCACACAGTTGCATTCATCTCACACACTAGCAAAGTTATGCTCAAAATTCTTCAAGCCAGGCTTCAACAGTACATGAACTGTGAACTTACAGATGTTACAGCTGGATTTCGAAAAGGCAGAGGAACCAGAGATCAAATTGCCAACATCCTTTGGATCATCAAAAAAGCAAGAGTTCCAGAAAAACATCTACTTCAGCTTTATTGACTATGCCAAATCCTTTGACTGTGGATCACAATAAACTGGAAAATTTCTAAAGAGATGGGAATATTAGATCACCTGACCTGCCTCTGAAATCTGTATTCAGGTCAGGAAGCAACAGTTAGAACTGGACATGGAACAACAGACTGGTTCCAAACAGGGGAAGGAGTACGTCAAGGCTGTATAATGTCACCTACTTATTTAACATATACAGACTACCTCATGGGAAAATGCTGGGCTGGATTAAGCACAAGCTTGAATCAAAATTGCATGGAGAAATATCCTTAAGCTTGCATATGCAGATGACACCACCCTTATGGTAGAAAGCGAAGAAGAACTAAAGAGCCTCTGGATGAAAATGAAAGAGGAGTGTGAAAAAGTTGGCTTAAAGCTCAAGATTCAGAAAACTAAGATCATGGCATCCAGTCCCATCACTTCATGGCAAACAGATGGGGAAATAATGGAAATAGTGACAGACTTTATTTTCTTGGGCTCCAAAAAAACTGCAGATGGTGACTGCAGTCATGAAATTAAAAGATGCTTGCTCCTTGGAAGAAAAGATATGACCAACCTAGACAGCATATTAAAAAGCAGAGACATTAGTTTACCAACAAAGGTCCATCTAGTCAAAACTGTGCTTTTCCAGTAGTTATATATAGATGTGAGAGTTGGACTATAAAGAAAGCTCAGCACTGAAGAATTGATGCTTCTGAACTGTGGTGTTGGAGAAGACTCTTGAGAGT
Source organism: Antilocapra americana (assembly GCA_007570785.1). Classification (NCBI taxonomy): domain Eukaryota; kingdom Metazoa; phylum Chordata; class Mammalia; order Artiodactyla; family Antilocapridae; genus Antilocapra; species Antilocapra americana. The sequence continues at coordinate 1,182,269 of ML661343.1, forward strand.
CCCTTGGACTGCAAGGAGATCCAACCAGTCAACCCTAAAGGAAATGAGTCCTGAACATTCATTGGAAGGACTGAGGCTGAAGCTGAAACTCCAATACTTTTGCCACCTGATGTGAAGAACTGACTCATTTAAAAAATACCCTGATAGTGGAAAGATTGAAGGTGGGAGAAGAAGGGGACAAGAGAGGATGAGATGGTTGGATGGCATCACCAACTCAATGAACATGAGTTTGAGCAAGCTCCGGGAGTTGGTGATGGACAGGGAAGCCTGGTGTACTGCAGTCCATGGGTCGCAAAGAGTCAGACATGACTGAGCCACTGAACTGAACTGAATTGATGTTGCACCTAACAGTGATCTATTCAGGTCTATATTAGAAATTTTTCATTACAGTGTTAACTTCACAATCTCAGATAAAGAGCAAGTTAATCAAATTAAAAGAAGGTTAATTGTGTATGCATACTGTATGGCCAGAAGAAGAAACCTCATCAAGATGTTTTCTGGGCATTTCTACTTGAGAGAGTTACATTTTTTTATTAATTCAAGGATAATAATCAAAACTTTCATACCATATACATAGTATTAAAAAGAAAGACTTTTTAGAAGGACTTATTAGTAAGACAGTTTAGGAACTATATATATATATATATATATATATATATATATATATATTCTAATGGTGTGTATGGGAGTTGACACAATGCTTTCCAGCTCTCTAATTGTTAACAATTCTTCATCATGTGTAGACTGAGTCAGATTTAATGTGTACATTTGTATGGTTAGATAATGTTGGAACTGAAATATGCCTTAAAGACTCTATTCCATGCTTTGTACATAAATTTAGACCTGGAGAAGAAAAATGGGCTGCCCAAAATAACAGAGATATTTGTTACAATAACTGTGATTCAGGGATTTTTTTCTTTCTTTACTCTGTATTGAAAACAATATTATCCTTTGATAAAATAAAAAAAAATAAAGAAAAGTTGAGACATAAAGAGAATGGAAGATCACATAATTCAGTCTCCTCCTCTATAGATAACTTCCCCATGACACATAGTCAGCCAGTCTATGATTAAAACTTTGCATAAAACTTATTTTCATTACTGAGTAGTTCTAATTGTAAGAAAAGTCGTCTTCATACTGATAGAAAAATATACACACCTTTATTTCTTCCTTTAGCCTTCTGTTTTCTATGCAAAATATCCATACCTACTTCAACCATTTCTTTTATGACACGAGTTTCAGATATATTTCATCCTCTGACCCCTCCTTACAGCATCAATAAAATGTTTCATGTTTCATGTTGATGCCCAGAATTAAACATAATGTGACACATGGTACCTGGAGGCTACCATAAGCTTGTGGGAACACTATTATCTCTTGATCTGACTCTTGTACCTTTAGTTTTTTAAATAAATTGTGCCTTTTGCATGATTTTGGTTGCCCTCATGAAACAGCTAAAACCTGAAACTATTTTTCACATAGACTACTATAAAAATAAGGGTCTTCTCCTGTGGTTCAGCTAGTAAAGAATCCACCTACAATGAGGGAGACCTGGGTTCGATCCCTGAGTTGGAGAAGGGAAAGGCTACCCACTCCACTATTCTGGCCTGGAGAAATCCACGGACTGTACAGTTCATGGGGTTGCAAAGAGTCAGACACGACTGAGCGACTTTAACTTTCACTTTCTTTGCTATAAAAATAAGATTTCCATACTTATTTTTAAATTGGATTGTTGTATCATGTTTAAGTCAATATTGACAGAATTAAACATATTTCCTATCATCAGCATCATAAACATCAAAACAGGGTTATACAAGGAGAGGTATGTTCCTTAAAATGGGCAGTAAGTATTGAGTCCTAAGTTTCTAAGAATTGTTAAGATAATCTTTTGTATATTTGGTAAAAATGCCATATATAATCTTAGATGATTTATTAACAAAGATTTTAGGAGTTAATTGTTTTGGTGGTGAATGGCATAGACTTAAAGATTTTTGGGTTTTGTATATAAAAACCTTATTTTTTTTAACAAATCTTGAGCACATGGAATGGTTTCAAACTTTAGGGGGGAAAAAAGACTTATGAATCTGATCCCAGATTTTCCTGTGCAAAGCCATATTTTTTAAATCATATTTTAAAAGATCAGAAATCACCTGTAGTTGCAAAGTAGATTATGAAATTTCCTATGTAATACTTTTGGTTTGAAACAGCTGTCTATGTTTACTTGAGATTTTCATATTACTATAATTTAAAACCATAGTAATGTCAAAAGAAGATTACATCTGTATATTTTCTCCTTGATCACAAGGATTGTGCTCCTAAAAATCTTTGAGACAGATACATTTTTGTGTTAGAAATATATACTTTATAAGGTTATATTTATAACAATCTAAGTTTGTATACATAATTTTTTCTTCATTAAAAGTAGATATTTGTGGAAGATATTGGTGGAAGGGTAATAGCAGGTATAAAGGCCATGGGGGAAAGCGTACATGAACTAAGCTACAGGAGAGCTCAGCTGTAGCCCCCAGCATGGCTGAAGTGAAAGTAAAAGAAGACCCTTATAGCTCCTAGTGAGAACATTGACTTTTGTTCTACATGAGATACTCTGTTACTAAAGGTTTTGAATAGCAGAGGGACATGCTTAGTCATATTGAAAGAGGATTTTTTTTTGGCTTCTGGGTAGAAAACTAACTAATCAGGACAGGATCAGTGGCAGGTATAGTAGGACAGGAGCTGTTGCAATAATGCAGGCAAGGGGTGGGCCAAATTAGGTTTTTGGTAGTTGGAGGGGTAGTTGAATTTTGGATCAGCATTGTTTTGAAAGAGCTACTTGGATTTGCCAACAAACCAGATGTGGGATATAGGAAAGTAAGGCCAGGGATGACTGTCTGGAAAAAAATAGGTAGCTGCCCATGTGAAGCTCTTTACTAGTGCCTAGGGAGCACAAAGGGGAATAAGACAGATAATCTACCTAGGATGGACAGCCAAGTAAATAAACCATCACAAGAGAGTTCAAACAGTCCCCAAATATGGGAAGAACTGGAGATCATGATAAGATTGCTTAACCTAGTCCAAACAGGTGGGGAACTGCTTTTTCAGGAACAGAAAATGATGTCTGAGGTGAAGCTAATTTATTCAATAAGGAGAGGGCTTTGGGGAGAGGGAAAATGCGCTGAACTTATTTGCTTTTGATTCCAAACACTTGAAATTTGCTAATATATTATTAATAGCTTTATTGCTAAGTTTTTTTAAGGGTAGTATATGCTTATCAAACTATTTATTGCTTGGGGCAAGAAGTTATTTTACAGGCTATATTCTAATGTATTCTTTTTTTTTCAAAAAATATTTGTGGAGCACCCATTTTGTGCTAGGATTTCTGTCCTGGGTGCTGGGTGCCAGGATGAATTATATCTGAATCCTGCCCTCAAGGAGCTTAGGATATAGTTTTGTTCTTAAGTTAACATCTAAATTGTTAAGTTCACTTAAATATGCATTTATTGTTTCAAGTTGCTAATACACTACATTTACAATTCCATACATGGTATGAGTTATTTAAGTTGCTGCTGCTGCTGCTAAGTTGCTTAAGTCATGTCTGACTCTGTACGACCCCATAGACGGCAGCCCACCCAGCTCCCCCGTCCTTGGGATTCCCCAGGCAAGAACACTGGAGTGGGTTGCCATTTCCTTCTCCAATGTTACTTAAGTTACTAACTACTTGATAGATCACCCTAAATGCATGCTGTTTGTTTTTTATCACCCCCTGAAAAATATCCTTAGCACCTATTAAATGTTTTTAGCCTATAATAATATTGTTAAGTAATAAATATATGGCTTTCCCAGCTCTAGCCCTATTTTTGTTACAGATCATTGAGACAGCCATGAAAAGTTTATATACTTTCATATTTTTGGAGATTCATTATATGAACTTTACTTATAGGATCTATGCCAAAAGGCTCTTACATCATTGCTCCTATTAAGGGTTTTTTCATATATGTATAATCAACCATTAATAATCTTGAATTTAGTACCACTTACAGAAGATTAATTTTCTCCTCATTGACACATTTACATGCAATCTCTCTCCACTTTCTAATAGCAAATACTTCCACAGAATTCTAATTTTCATCAGCATATTTGACTTTAATATATGCTTTCCATATATTCACAGTTGTTTCTCTACTTATAAATTTCCATTTATCATGCTTGTCTAAACACTGATTTTAAAGCTCTATGATTCAGGACTCCAGGAATCATTTTCTTCAGTTTTTGTCATGATCATTCCCTTTACTTGAGGAATAAAGATTCTTCTTTCTAATTCTCTGTGAAATCAAGTATAATTGTATTCATATTGAAAAGAAAGACCAATAATGATTATAAATACACTTTAATGTGAATATAATTTTATAATCAGAGTTACTCCATCCCACACCAATTTTCCCTTCAGACTTTGTAGGGAAAAGGAATTGATCTGGCAACAAACACAAAGTTATGGATCTGCGAAAGTTATTAACCTCTCAATGCCCCATTTAGCTTTTCCCATTTCACAAGAATCAATGATAAACACACCCATTCATTTTATGTTAGTCATTAAAGCAGAAAGTTAACACAATGAGTGTCCCTTGCTTTGTCTTTCTAGTTGATAATGTGTGTATTATTCTAAGAACATGGCACCACCATCCTGGTAGTACCACAGCCTGGCAGGTGCTCATTAAGCTTCCCTGGGGAGCTGTACCTGTGATGTAGCCAAGTCAATAATCCAGTTTAAGTTGTACTTGATTTGAAAGTACATAGTCACCATGCTTATTCTGAATGGAATTAATTCCTCAGATCCAAATGCCAGCTTATTATTATTCTGGACCATCTTTCTACCCATTTAACTCTCATCCCTCAGTCAATTGTTTCAAGACTGTTTGGGAAGTCTGAGGTTGAGAAATGATGATTTTTTTTTTTTTTACTTCCTTTCTTCCTTCCTGTTTCTCTAGATTAGAGACAGATCATCAGTAAGTGAATATTTATTATATTTAGGGCAGTCATTTTTTGTCCAACTGTCTTTCCAAAGCCTTTTGTTTCCCCAACACCAACTTAACCACAACAGTGAAACAGTGAAACTGATTGTTGCCTTCCATTGAAAATGAGATTTTGGCCCTGAGCCAAACTGCCTGAGCCGGCACTAATATAATTCACAACTGGAAGAAGACAATCAATTAATCAATATTGTAATTTGGAACTGACCATGGTAGTAACACTCCCAGCTATTAGACTCAACTGAATGACACCATTTAGATTTAATGAGGTAGCAAAAGCAGGCAAATCAAAGACTCATTTAAAGACTTTTTCCCCTAAAATCAAACTGCCCACTCTATTTTGTTATTTTTTTCCCCTTATTTAGTGATACTGGAGTGAAGTTTAATGTAAGAAATTGAAGGACAAAGAATCATATTCATTACAGTGATTTTGAACAAGAATTTTAATGAACCTTTTAGGCATGGATTTCATGGAAATAATTCAGTTCAATGTTAGACTCTTCTCAGAAATCTTTAAAAAAAATGACTTAAAATCAGTTTTCTAATCTTCATGGGGCATTCCTTGATCCAATCTTATATAATCAAAAACTGGCATGTATTTGGATAAATAACCACCTTTTAAATTTCAAAATTTTAAAATAAGTTCCAGAAAACTTCTATGGTTCACTCTGTTTTAAACCTACAAAAAAAGTAAATAAATAAAAATATAGAAACACACAGGATCTGTGATGCTTGCAAAATGACAACAAATACCAACCCCCCCCCAGTACTTTCTGGCAAAACCATCAAGTCGTACAGATCTTGTTAATAAGATAAGGGTTTCTCTAAAGCCACTGACCACATATTTATAATGATATGTCATGAAGCTAACCAGGAAGTTTGAGCCTTTGTTGGTGTATCAATTTTCTTTGGATTGGGCATTCCTAAACTCTGACTAGATACATTTTTAGAATGTGTCTAAATGTGAAATCTCAAAAGTTAGCCCAGGGACATTTAAGTGTGGTAATTTTTGTTTTTCAAGTTGAAAGCAAAATACAAAAGAATTTCCATTAAATCTAGCAGAAAACCGGAAGGAGGAATGACATAGCTATGCATTTTGTATTACCGTGCATCTGAAGGGTATGATTTGACCAGCAACATATCAAAATGCATATATACAGATGCTCCGCTTTTAAATAAAATTAAAATTGACATATATTAGTTTCAGGTGTACAATATAATGATTTGGTATTTATATATATTGCAAAATTAATACCAGTTAATCAAGTTCATTGTTTCAAATTAGAAAACTCGATTAGAATCATCCCTCTTCAATCTCCTAATTTTATTACAACAAAGTGAAGAAAGATAATTGAGGGAGTATAGCCCTGAGATTTATATTTTCTTTCCGAATACTTGCCATATATTAATAACCAAAAAATCCTTGAAAAAAAGTTAGGAGCCCTCATAGTGTAGAGTCAGAAAGCATATGATACAGAGTTGGTTAAAAATCAAGATAGAATTCTTTTTAATGTGAGCTTTTAATATATTATCTGTGATATATTTTTAAATCTTATAAATTAGTAAGTTTTTAGAAATATTAAAAGTTTTAGATGAGAAAGTTAAAGAAAAAAAAGAGGGCCTCTAAGATTTGCTAAGTGGATAGCATATTAGACAAAATGGGAGCATTCAATTAGAAAATCAGTGTAATTTTGTCCATATTGATTTCCATTTATATGAATATATATAATTTATATAAATTATATATGCGTATTATATATAATTTATAGCATCCAATTATTGTTTCCATAATACTAAAAGAAGCATATATTCTAAATAAATGACGCTTCATGAAATGGAGCACATTTCCAATTTAATATATTGCTTTTTATTGTGAAGAGACACAGGAAAGCATAAATTTTCATTTTACTTGCCTACACTAGATTAGGGGTTCCATGGTGGCTCACTGGTAAAGAATCACCTGCCAATGCAAGAGACATACGAGATGCAGGTCTGATCCCTGGGTCAGGAAGATCCACTGGAGAAGGAAATGGCAACCCTCTCCAGTATTCTTGCTTAGAAAATCCCATGGGCAGAGGAGCCTGGCAGGTTACAGTCCATGGGGTTGCAAGAAGTTGGACATCTGTTAGTGACTAAACAACAATAGTTCTTAGATTACTAAGCTTTCTAGAATAAGGCTTGGTCACCTCTTTCTTTTTTAAAGAGCCACATCATAAACATTTTAAGACCTTGTGGGCCATACACACTCTGCAGCAAGAGTCTGTAGAATCTGGTAAACTGTGCTATTTTATATGAAAATAATCATATAAGAATGACTAGACATGACTCTGTAACGATAGAACTATTTACAAAAAGAAGCAACAGGCAGACTTAACCTATGGACTGCGGTTTGCCCAGTTTTCTTGTAGAAACTAAAGCAAAGATAGAGTTAGTTATCTGATTTTAAGGTAAAAGTCTACTCCAAGGAATGGTAGCTTTCTCTGACCCCAGAATGTGAGCCAAAGCTCAGTAAGGACAGTTTGATAGTGGAAAGTGCCCATTATATCCCTGCAATGATTAAAACAGCATGTTTCATGCAGCAGCTGGATACAGCCCATGAACATCTGTGAAGTAAGTGTAAAATTCAGCATAAAATTTATTATTTAGTCTTTTGTAAACAAAAATAATATCGTTCTCTTTATTTTTAATTGTATATTATGGCAATGACATTTTATGATTGAGGATCTTCATTCTTCTTAAGTCTGCTTCACTTTGCTTCTTTTGTTTGTCATTGTTATCAAATGGAAAGATGACTCTCCCTGCATGGCATAAGAAGCAATATACTATTTTGCATTATATTTAAAAAGCTGAGAACCACATCAGTGTTAAAATATGGCTGAACATTATTATGGGATTAGTGAAGAATATAAGAAAGGAATTAGAACCTGACAGGGAAGATGGGATTTAAATTTTTTTTAAAGTGTAATGAATATTCTGATAATGAAAAGACTCATGTTCTGTATTTGGACTCCTTAGTTTTGAATTTCTGGTCCACTGTTTATAAACAGTGTGACCTTTAGCATATTCGTTAACCTCTGTCTGTCTTGATTTCTTCATCATTAGAATGAAGATGGTAACAATGCCTTTATCACTGAGTTGAAAGTGTTGTCAAGACTTAGTACAGTGGAACATAGCTAGTTCAGTTTAGTTCAGTTCAGTTGCTCAGTCGTGTCCAACTCTTTGTGACCCCGTGAACCACAGCATGCCAGACCTCCCTGTCCATCACCAACTCCTGGAGTCTACCCAAATTCATGTCCATTGAGTCGGTGATGCCATCCAACCATCTCTTCCTCTGTTGTCCCCTTCTCCTCCTGCCCCCAATCCTTCCCAGCATCAGGGTCTTTTCCAATGAGTCAACTCTTCACATGAGGTGGCCAAAGTATTAGAGTTTCAGCTAGTACATATTTTTAAGAGTGAAATTCTGGGCTGTGATGGAAGTTTTCAGAGGCAGATCTGTGATCCAGCTGAATGACTCCTAAATCTTTTGCATCCATAGGTAGATTTTTTGAAGAGGTACTTTGTAGAAGTCTAGAAGATGTAGTGGACAAGTGTCTGAGCCAGAAATAAGGAGTCTATGAAAGAGGATGTTTAAGGTAGTCTCTTGGAGCAGAGGGGAATTTGAAAATGTTAATGGCACCTTTGGAGTTTGTAGGGTCAATGGATTGGTGAGCATTTCCTCATGACCACTTTGGAAACACACAGGTGAGGAAGCTGCAGCAGAGTAGTCTAAACCTTCCGAAGCAGTTCAGCTGGAGGAGTGAAGGCCTTTGGGCAGAAAGGGCCTGAATTCCAAGTGCCTGGGAACTGTCCAAGATAGCTCTCTGGGGCAGGAGTAGGAGGGGAACCCCTCATATTACACAAATGAACACAAGAAAGTTTTAGACATCTTCAAAGGTTCACAGATTACTGAAATGGCCTCATCTCCACAGATTCAGCCACGCAATGACTTTGTTTTGCTCTGCTGTGTTCCCTTTCCTCTATCCCAACTTCAAAAGTGTTAGAAACCTCAGTAAATAAGATGGGTGGGAGGAACAGAAGTGATTCAACATGAAAGCAAACCCAGAATTTTGACACATTCATGAGATGAGGCATTTTAATTACTGAACTGAAACTGTGTTTTGTGATTTAGAGTCACTATAGGTTGTTTTGATGCATGAAAGGGGGCAGAAAAGCAGTTATGTCTGCCTGAATTTTCATCTGGGGACAGAATCAGAACGGTCCCCTATGAAAAATGTAAAAGGTCAATGAATATGAAAAAAACTATTTTGTTAATACATTTGGCTATTTTAAGATTATACTTCATAATTTATACCTATTCAATGTTATAGTCTTTTATTATATCTGTTTCAGTGGATTGGAATCACATTTAGGACCCTGTATTTCTTTATGATAAATAAATCCTGAACACTTCTTATGGTCCAGACACCATAATAAGCACCAGAAATAAAGGAAGGAATAAAGTGCATTTCATAAGTCTAGTAGGAAAAATGGGCATCTAAACAAATGTGCAAGAAAGAGTAATGCCCACCCCTTTCAAGATGTCAGCATCCTAATCCCTAGAACCTATAAAACATTAGTTTGCATGGCAAAAGGGATTTTGTAGATATGATTAAGTTAAGGATATTGAGATGGAGAGATTATTGTGCGTTACCCAGGTGAACATGGTTTAATTATCAGGCTCCTTAAAGGAAAAGAGGGAGGTGAGGGAGAGTCAGATAAGATGTAATAACAGAAACAGAGGTCTGAGAGAGAAATTTGAAGATGTTATCTAGCTGGTTTTGAAAATAGAGGAGGGGGTCTGAACCAAAGGATGTAGGCAGCCTTGAGAAGAAAGAAAAAGTAAGGAAATTAATTCTTTCTCAGACCCTCCAGAAGGAACACAGAACTGCTGACTCATTTTAGACTTCTGACTTCGAAAACTGTAATGATAATAAATATGTGCTGTTTTAGCCCACAAATTTTGTAGTAAATTATTACAGCATCATCAGGAAACCAGTACAGCAGGCAACAGTAATAAAACATGAAATATGATAGGAAAAATACATAAATGTTGAAGTCATATTTCAATAGGATTTATTTAACTAATTCAGGAATCCACAAAGGGCTGCTTGAGAAAGTGATATGTAAACTAAGACTAAAAGGATGAATAAAACCATCTAGGAAAGAGGAGTAATGAAGAATATTCCAAAGAAGGGAAATCATATGTGAAGGCTTAGAGACAGGCAAGAGCAAGTTATTAATTGATTTCAAAAAATTATAAGAAGTTCAGTATATCTGGACAACAACATTTAGGAGGAGATTGAATGATGAAGCTGCTGAGTGTACTAAGATCAGATCATGAAGAGTCTAATCATTATTATGTGTTTCAAAGCTTGAATTTAATCATAAGAGCAATGGGAAGGTTCTAAAGGATTTTAAGCAAGGGAATGTCATAATCCCTAATGCACTATAGGGAGTGGACTAGAGGAGACAGATGTTGAAGAAAGGAAGGTCAATTAAGAAGAAGTGGTATAGACTGAGTGACCACAGTGTATGGGTTTATCGCTGAACTTCCTATCCTGTTCCATTGATCTATAGTTCTAGTTTTGTGTCAGTGCCATACTGTTTTGATTACTGTACCTTTGTAATGTGGTCTGAAGCCAAGAAGCTTGCTTCCTCCAGTTTCATTTTTTTTTCCTCAGGATTGCTTTGGCTATTGATGGTCTTTTGTATTTCCATACAAATGATGATTTTTTTTTGTCCTAATTTTGTGAAAGGTATTAATGTAGGAAATAAAATTACAGTTACCAAGGGGAAAGGGGGGAGGGATAAATTGGAAGATTGGGATTGATGTATACGCAGTACAGTATATAAAGTAGATACCTAGTAAAGGCTTACTGTATTGCATGGGGAACCTCATTACTCTGTAATGGCCGGAATGGGAAAGGAATCTAAAAAAGAATGGATACGTGTGTGTGTGTGTGTGTGTGTGTGCGTGCGTGTGCGCATGCACCTGACAGCAGTACAACATTGTAAATCAACTATACCCCAATAATTAAAAAAAAAAGAAAGAAAGAAAGAAAGAGGTGGCAATCATTCAGAAGGGAGATGGTATATGCTTGGATATTGTTGGTTGCTAGGGAATAGACAGAAGTATCCAGAAAGCAATTTTACAACAGAATTGAAATGACTTGGTAGTTTACTAGAAGTGAAAGTTGTCTTAGGTTGCGGGTGGCAGCATTTCAGGGAGACAGAATGCAAGAGGAAAATTAAATATGAAAGACAAATAAGGAATCATGAGTGCATTTTTCCACATGCTAGACTGAAGGTGTTTCTATGAAATACACACATGGAAGTATTTAGTAAGCAGTTATATATATATATATATATATGCAGAACCTAGAAAAGAAGTCTGCTGGTAAGTATATTTGGCAGTCATCATTTTATAAATCTTTCTCGAAGCTTTGGGAATAGATGATTTACCAAGGGATTCCTAGATTAGCTTAATACACTCTTCACAGTGAGGTGGAAGAAAAGTCTGGAACTGAGTCTTGATGGCCATCAATATTTAAAGTACAAGCAGAACCTTTAAAGGAGAATGAAAGGCCAGAGAGAGGCCAGGATTTTACCTTAAGAGGCAAGGAGATAAAAGTTAATGAAGAAAAGATTCCAACAGTATCAAATGCTTCTAAAAAGTCAAGCAAAGTAGCTGAAAATTCTCCATATTTGCAGTAAGTAAGCATTGAGAGCCTGTGTGAGGGCATGGTCCATAATATGCTACATGAAGAAATAACATTGGATGAGTTTAGGGAACTCATACAGAAAATATAGATAACATCGTAACGAATTTTGACTGTGAAGGGGAGAAAAGAGAGTAGAATTTGCAGAGGTAATTTAGATTGAAGAAAGTTTATTTAGTTTTTCTCTTTTTTTAATGCTTAAAACCCATACAGGATGAAATTCTGTTGTGACTCATCCAAAAGTAAATGAAAAATTCAAGATGTAAGCAGATGGAGAATAAAGAATTTACTATATTGCTAGGGAATCCAGAAAGGAAGAGTTTCAGGGTAAAGATAGATGGTATAACAATTCTGCAGGTGGAAAGTCAATTCTTCCTCAACTCAACAGGAAGAAGGGAAAGATGGATGTAGGTGATATCCTGTATAGTGAAAAGTCCAAGAGTTTCCCCCAGTGGTTTTAAGTAAACCTCTGGGTTTGAGGGAGGAGATGGATGAGCTGAAGATTTCAGGAGAGTTGTGGAGATTTGACATAGTATCTGTGGGGAATGTGAATTACATTGTATAATGGAAAGCTAATAGGATTCACAAATACTATGGAGAGCCTGGGTAAGATTAGCAATCATGGGTGTGTATAGGTTCCAGTCTAACCCTTGTGTGATATTCCTTAGCTGTGTTCAGCAGAGCTAAAAAGCCTTGGTGCATGTATAGGGAAAAACTGTCACTGTAAATGATTTTCTATTATATAACTTTCTGTGTAAAATGACTAAGGAAATTAGGTCATTGGATGCTCAGATATCGGCAAGAAAAGAAAGGCAGGTCCTCCTATTTCCTTCTTTGATGATGCAGAGTTATGTTATCCTGCAGCTCTTTTAGGATTCAAGACCGAGAATCTCAATATGAAATGCCTTTTAAGACTCCACTATAAATTAATAAACTGAATCCCATTTCATGAAAATTGAAATTTTTGGCTAGTTATGATATATATGTGTGTATAGCTTATGTAGTAATGTTACCATTACACGTTCCATTACCTAGTTTGCCATTTAGAAATAAAAGTGTAGTATGATACACAAGTATAGATGTATTTTATCTTAAACGTATTTTAAATGTACCTATAATTTTGCCACTTATGTCAGTGTACAGCTGTGTCTTTATCACCAGTAGACGTGAGAAGAATAATGTGAAATGCTGATTTTCTCATTCAGAAGTCTTCATGTCTTCTTTGTGTGTGTGTGTCTTCAAAGTCTTCTTTGTGTGTGCTCCCCTAGGGTTAGATCTTATGTTTTCATTTCCATTTTTTTTAATTTGGTTACCTCTCTAGCTTCTCCTTTTAATTAAAATTAAATTTAAAAACTAAATCTCTAACACTAAGCCACCTGGCTGGGAGCCCAAATAAGAGCCACCCAGTATCTTCTCTTTATCTCTTGATCATGTTAGCAAATTAAATATAAATAGAAGGAAAAGTGTTCTATGTATGAAAAGGATGAGTTAGCTCTCCAATTTTATCTTATGACCACTCTTTATGTTCCTATAGAGAAGAGGTTAATAGATGAATATCTTTGCTACTTAGGCTCATCTGAAAATCAGAAAATATGCAAAGAGGCTTCAGCTAACCAACATGTGGCAGGGAGTGGAGAGTTGTTGAGAGAAGCAGCTGCCTGCAGGGAATATACATTTTCCAACTCCCTTAGCTCTAGATGAAGCCATATTACTTACTTGCACCAATGAAAAATGAATGATAATGATGAGTGACATTTCCTAGGTGAAATGATTAAGAATCAGGTATGTTTTCCCTCCAGTTTCCTTCCTAATCTGTCCACTTGTTGAAGACTCTAAGATTCTTAACAAGATAGAGTCATAAGATGGAACCAATCCAAGTAAAAGATGACCCCATCTGCAGTACCTGCTATGAATTTGATGTGAGCAAAAATATATCTAGCCTCTGGTAATCATTACAATGGTTACTCCCAAATTTCTTCAGCCATACATTTACTGATATCTCTTGTTTACTGCTATAGACAACTTACTCTAATCAATTATGTATTGGTTATGTCCATTTTTCCAAAGCTTAATTTATTTCTAAGTTCTGGGTGCTTCTTACTTAATACATTCTTATATAAAAGCGTTTTATTTGTTGCAGAAATAAATTTACTGACTTTAAAACCATTCTGAGGTCTTTACCATAAAAATGTGAAAAGTGAAAGTTGCTCAGTCATGTCCAACTTTTTGCGACCCCATGGACTATTCAGTTCATGGAATTCTCCAGGCCAGAATACTAGAGTGGGTAGCCTTTCCCTTCTCCAGGGCATCTTCCCAACCCAGGGATCAAACTCAGATCTCCTGCATAGCAGGCTGATTCTTTACCAGCTGAGCCAAGAAGTGTCTGTGTTTTAGAGGGCTCTGAATGAATCAGTTCAGCTGATGAATTAGTGATTTTCAGACTATGTGCCAGAGTTATCAGCAGGACTGCAGGGTAACCTGCTCTTACAACAGGCTTTTAAAAAAAATTAATCTTTTATTTTTAAATTATGTATTAAGCTAGTTGTCTAGTTATTTGACTGCATCAGGTCTTAGTTTTGGCACCCGGGCTTAGTAGCTCTGAGACATGTGGCATCTTAAGTCTCAGATCATGTGTTGAACCCACGTTCCCTTCATTGCAAGGCAGACTTTTTACCACTGAACCAACAGGAAAGTCTCTTACAACAGGGTTTTTGATGCCTGTCAAGATTATCTATGGATTCAGAGTCTCTATTGGTCCATACAGCACCAAAGATGAAATAAAGGATGATTTCTTCTCAGGACAAATAGACCTGAAAGTGCTGTCTTAGCTTAGATTGTCAGGCTAGAAATGCAGTCATACTGAGAGGTCCTACACTGAGAAGCTATTCTGACCAGGTTGATTGCTTAATCAAATGTATCAATCTCATGATTTTAGCTACCAACATACAGTGAGACACAAAATTATTTCAGAGAATATTATCTTCCAGTGGGCCTTCTTTTGCCTTTACTTGCCCTTCCCTCAACAGTAGAAGTGTCCCTTAAATTCTTGTATTTTAGGATGTCTGTGCCTACTTAGATGACATCTGCACAATTTAGATGATTCATCATATTGAGATCTAATTCTAGCATAAAGAGGACAATGTAATGGGAACACACAATTTTAATTTTTTTAAAAAAAATAGCACCCTAGTTACTAGATTTATACGTGTGAAAATACAGAAGCCAATGTATTACTCAACCCCTGAAATCAAAAGAGAAACACACTCCTCAGCGTGTCTTAGAGTAGACATCTATAATAAAGCAGTGATCATTTCAGACAACATAATAAACTGATGTTATTTTGCATCTCTTGATCCTATTATTTGATTTTGATATCACCCAGTTGCATTTCTGCATTCATCAGACTGTACTCAACATGGAAGACTTGTTTAAAAAAAATCTGTGCACCCTCATGTTGCAAATGTGCACACATACACACATGTAAGAGAAAAATGAGATGAGTCTGTTTTTTTAGCAGTAAAATATATGTACATCTAAATGTAGTGAATTTAATCACTTTACCTGATAGAAAATATTTTCTAATGGTAAAAATCATTAATGTGAGTATAAAATATAAAAAATGGTATAAAACTAGAACTGGCCACATAAGCCAGAATGATTTTGTTGTTTTGATTGTCTACATAAGAATACATGCTCCTTTTATTTTTCTGGTTCATTTTTTGCTGTTTTAGGAGAAAACTGATGCAAAGACCTAGGACAAGCTTTTGACATATAATTCTGGTTATGCTGTAATAAGGGACTTCCCTGGTGGCTCAGAAGGTACAGTGTCTGTCTACAATGCTGACAGACAATACTGAGTTTCACAATCCCTGGTTCAGGAAGATCCTTTGGAAAATGAAATGGCAACCCACTTCAGTACTCTTGCCTGGAAAATTCCATGGATGGAGGAGCCTGGTCACAAAGAGGAGCCAGGTGGGCTACAGTCCATGGTGTCACAAAGAGTTGGACACGACTGAGTGACGTCACTTTCACTTTCATACTGTAATGATATTGTGCAACTGTCATGGTTTGAATGATTGTGTCCCTGTAAAATTCATACATTGAGTCCCAACTGCAATGTGACTAGTTTTGGAGGTGAGACCTTTACGGAGGTAACTAAGGTTAAATGAGGTCATATGGATAGAGTTCCAATCCAGTAGGATAATTATTCTTATATAAAGAGATACCAAAAGCTGACTTGCTCTGTCTCATCATTTAAGAATACAATGAGAAGATGGTCATCTGCAAGCCAGAAAGAAAGGTCTCACCAGGATACAAACCCTGCTAGAAACTTGATCTTGCGTTTTCCAGTCTCCAGAAATGCGAGAAAGTAAATTTATGCCGTTTAAGCCACCCACTGTCTGGTGTTCTATTACGGCAACCCAAGCAGACAGACAGTAGCAAACAATTCTAAGCAATCTCAGATTATTACAATGGAGTTTCAGTTATTATTGACAAGTCAGTGATCTATTGTGACCGATGTGTTCTAAGCTCAAGATCGTGCTTGGATCTTTCTGATGATCTGAAGCAGCAGCAACTACCACAGTTATGTTGTTCTTATGGTTGATGACAAGAGTGCAAGCAGTAAAGACAAGCTGCCTAAGATTCTGAAAGTGAAAGTGTTAGGCGTTCAGTCCTGTCTGACCCTTTGAGACCCCATGGACTGTAGCCCGCCAGGCTCCCCTGTCCATGGATTTTTCCAGGCAAGAATTCTGGAGTGGGTTGCCCTTTTCTTCTCCAGAGATCTTCCTAACCCAGGGATTAAGCATGGTGCTCCCACATTGCAGGCAGATTCTTTACCATCTGAGCCAACAGGGAAGATTCTACTCTGATGTATCTATATCGTATTTAGATACATTCCATTGACCAAAGCAAATTATGCCCTAAATTCAGTATCAGTGCATCAGGGTAGTATACTTGTCTGCAAAGGATGGGAGTGCAAGCAGTGAATATTTGCTGAACAATAATATTATCTGCCTCAATAGTCATCAACTTAAATCAGATAAGAATTTATGTTCTAATAGTTGGTCGCTTAAAATTCCATGAGAGAGTATAGTCTGAGGAGATAGATTTTTTATCTTTTTTATCCCTAAATTTATTGGGTTTTAGTTTGGGGACACTATAACTATCATAAATGAATCCTGATTTTTTAAATTCTGATGCCTATTTAGAAAATGTGTCTCTTAGAAAGCTTTGTGGAGATCTAGGCACTTTTGTTAATACAGAATATAAATCTTTAAATGTAATCTAATACCACTGTTTATTATTAATAAATTAGATATATCACTTTAATCTGCCAAAATTGATACTCATTTTTATGCCTCATGACATTTTGAGAAACTAAGATCTCACACTTTAAAAATTTGATAATTTTATATGTAATTTTACTTCCCAGCTTTATAACATCTGAGAAGACAATGATGTTATTTCTCACTTTATCAACCTCAAAACATGCATCCACACACATAAGGACACATACACACTCAGGTTAGCATGCATTCACTCACACACAGACCTATGATGCTGTGTATAGTCCAAGAACATAAACTTATTCCATTCTGGCTAAATAGAATTTTATCTTTAATTAAAACAAAAAAGCTGTTAAATCTGTCTGTTTTTATTCATTCCATCTATCGATTAGGGACATTTTACATTTAGTTGTTAGTGTACTGTGGCCAGTAGAAGCTGATTTCAAAGCTGACTGAGTTGCAGGCTTGGTTCTCATCTTCACAATTCTTAAAAGCACAGGAGGAAAGCCAGGTTTCTCCTAATCAGAATGCCATTTGTAGACTAACATGTGACTTGCAAGAAAAGCAAGGTCACTATTCTAGTGCTGCATGCTGATGGAAAAATTCTGCAATGCGAAATCACCCAGGGTTTACAATTAGTGAATGGCACACCATGGGGAGGACATAAATATATGTGTCAGCATTTGGTCCCAGAAAGATGTATTTGTTTCTTAACTCACAAGTAAATGTATGTCCCTCTCATCAGTTCTGGTTCATGGAGATTCTAATCAAGCAATTTATCTGGTTCATTTCTCATATGCCCTCATCAGCTGAAGTGCAAGGTCTCCTCAATAGCCAGAAAAGATGAGGTCAGCCTTGAAAATAAGTCTTGGTCCATTTGTCCAAGGCCCAAAAGAAACCAGGATGAGACAAATGAGATCAGTTGCTTTTGGACAAGTTTCCATAGTGCCACAGCAATATTGGAAAGGTGAAAATGGCAGTTATGCCATTCATTTGGCACCATTTATATCCCCCCCACCACCACCCACTGATAAAATTGGTTGGTAACTCCTTTTCTTTTCTTTTTTTCTGAATTACATGTTTGAATATTTGTCCTTAGCATTAATTATTTCCACTAGGATTCTAAAGTCTGCTGGAAATAGTGTGTGGATATTATAATTTCCCCTTAAGGTTTAAAAGCAAATCAATGAGTGAAAGTGCTCACTATTTACTTTAGAATGTATTTTCAGTGATAACATGGGAGACAATTTTACCTGAGTATACAGGAGAGACAAGTAGGTTATACATGTTAAAATGAAGCTTAAATAGCATATCGTAAAGAGAAACTTGAAATCAGAGGTGATGTCTCTACATGTATCTTCAAATCAAATAACCATGGATGATGCCATGACTCTGATATGCCACAAAGCTTGGCTAAAGGATTAGACATGGCACTAGTTGGTATTAACTGGTACACGCAAATGAGTGTAAGAGTAAATCAGTGGCCAACTCTTCATTCACACACATTGTTATCACATACAAGGACTCAGTCGAAGTCATCAAGGCAGAAAAAAAAAATTTGCACAGTATATTGCCTTTTAAAGAAATCTTCTGGCTGGCTGTGTTACCTCCCATTCATTCAACTATTTCTAAGCAGTGAGATATATATCAAATTCAGTCCTTACATGACTGATGAAAAAACTACTCTTACGGGTGGAACAGAGAACGGTGATCATCACATTGTTAGCAAATGACAGCCCCTCCTAGTTCTTAGTGCCACAGTGGGTGCCATTGCCAAACTGGCCCTGGTGTGATCTGAAGTACCACTTCATTTGCCTCTTTATATCACATTGTGATGGAAACTGTCACAGTGTGCCTCTTTAGGCAGTGAGCAATCTGTGATTTATCAAAGTGCCATCTTGCTGATGAGCTGATGACTTGTCAACAACCAAAGCATTTTATATTAAAATATATTCTCTAATACCCCCTAAAATTAATCTTCCAGGATGGTTTCCTCAAAGGAAAATAAAAATAAGGATGGAATATTTTCAGAGATTTTGCTAGTTGATATTTGACCCCAAAATTTTGAAAAACTGCCTAATTTAAACAGAACAGACTTGTAACCCCTTGATCTCAAGTTCTTCAGATGAAGTTCAATCCCAACTTATTGGGGAGACATTCTGTACTCCTCCCTAGATACCTGCCTACAGGCATTGGCAGTATATCAGTTGGTCATTCCCACCCAGGAATAGGGGCTTCAACACCTCTGCCAGGCAAGGGCTTGGGGTCTAGAAAGCCTTAGAGGTTAGTGGGTGTGAATCATCTGCTTCTGAGCTGCTAAGTTCAAGGATGAGGAAAAGAAAACCCAGATGCTATAGCAGAGAAGATGCTCAAAATCCCCAGATACTTCAAAGTGATCATGACTCTGAAGGGCTAGAATTCTTTTAAGATCCAAGAAAGTGCAAGAGAGAAAGTACACCATTTGAAAAGGATGATGAGAGTGGAGACTAGATCCCTTACTACACCTAAAGGAGGGTAATTGTCTTTGACTTGCAAAGCAATGTTTAATGATAATGGATGGATCGTGGTAAAGGATTTAATCTGGTGGTGACATTTAAAATGTGGTTACATGTGATCTGGTTTTCAAAGTGTATCAGCAGGTATATCTGACTCAGTAAACTTGTGCTTTTCAGTTTTCCACTAAAATATCCCTATGGCAAAGTGGCCTGAACAGATTTGCCAGGGAGAATTTAATCAGGCTTCCTTCTTATATCAGAGACACACATTGAAAATGTCCACTCTAAGCTGTAGCCTATCTGCCCATGCTTGTTTTAATTAGATGATTAAGCTCCATAACATGAGAAACCAGCTTATCTTCTTTACCTCTATATCCCCCAAACCCAGACTAGCACAAGTATGTACCCATAGTAAATATTTGACATCTATGTTAGGACTCCAGGAAGATGCAGGATGGTCATCCTGGGGTTTCTCATGTGTATGCCACAAAACACAAGTTGTACCTTCTGATGGTAAGAGATAAGTGATAGGACGTATTTGTGGTCACAGTAACTTCTGGTTAGGCATGATAGAAAGCAACCTTTTTATGTTTTCCAAAAGTAAGGTACTGTCTGTATCTGTTGCTGTAATAGTCATGAATATGAGGATCAAATGACAAATTGCCCTGGTGATGGGCAGCAGCACTAGTCCAAAGCAAGGAGTTACCATCCATGTCCATAAAATGGGTCTTCGTATATGGCAGCTTGCCTGTATATACAGTTTTGCCTGTGGTTTCTCTTTATACTAAGCCTTATGACCTCAGACTCTGAAACAGAAATTCTCTGTTGTGCCTGGGCACTGAGGTCAGTCATTAGAGCTGCCTGGATGACATACCCTTAGGACAGAACAGCACAGCAGGGCAGAGGCAGCATCCAGATGCTGCTCACCCCAAGGTGGAAACAGCTTTGGAATTTATAAGTCAAGGCCTAAGGGCAAGACTGTTTTCACTGAGTCTGTTTCCATTTGGAAATTTTAGCAGAGAATCTGAGAGCACTTTTCTTCTCATATAGAAGTGAAAGCTATTATCACCCACTTGGATTGGGGTAGAGCCTGGATGTTTTCACACAAATGATTTCAGTATTTGATGAACATGGTTGCTGAAGCTGATTGCCAGGTGTGAGTTTTTACTCTAAAGTCACCATGAACTGGTTGCCAACACAGCTTCTGTGGAAGGGAACCTCTAAATGGTTTCAAAGCTGATCCAGAGAGTAATTTTAGTGATCTGATTAATGAGAGAGCTCTGTTTGTTGGCAAGGTCTTTCACTTTGTACCTCCTTGTCTGTGACCTCTACTGCCTTCCAGATAAGTGATCAACACTTAACAAGTGACAACAGCAATAGCTCACGCTCCTGAGTGGTCAGGGTGTGTCCAGTAGGAGCTGAGGGCTTTATATACATAGAGCTCTTCCTCACAGTAGATTTCTGATGGAGGCAGTGTTATTATCCTCTTGATTGGCTAGAAAACTGAGATAGGGAACTGCTTTTGACCTTGCCAATTGTTAGAGATAGAAATGGGTGAAGCTGGGACTCCCAGCCTAAACAGACTGCAGAAATTGAACTCTTAACTACTCCAGTTGAAGCCATCCTTCTAAAAGTGAAAATGAAACCTCTAATGTAAGTTTGTAATGCTCTTTCAAACAGTTAACCCATTGTCTCATTTGATTATTGGCTTCTCTGTGGGCAGGGATCGCTAGCCTACGAAGAGCACAACCCTTATGACAGTCTCCATTTTCAACTGCAATATTTTGTTCCAGCTTTAGTAAGCATATCATTTTCTTATTTTTATTACCTCTGGTTTTATTGTACTAGTAAATAGAACTGAAATTAAATATTCATTAATATCCTAAAATAAATATCACTGAATGAGAATGGAATGGTAAATTGAGCCATTCATTTCCTTAGAGCGGAGTATTAAGAATCATTAATGAGTTTTCTTTAGCATGCTTTTCAAAGCAATAGCTTCATTTCGACTGGATTATTTTCTTATATTTTTGCTTTTAAGTGATTAGTCTTTGCGCTTCCTTTCTTCCTCATCTGTCCCCACAGTTTCAGTTCAGATTGGGAAGAAGCAATCTCTTCTTCAATAGTGGAGGCAAAAATGTCAGCCCTATGAGGGTGAGCACTTGGTATTCATAGTGTGTGTATCAAATGACAGGACATCAGGATCAGGTTTTTCTGCAAAAAGAAGCTTTGTGTTTCCCTCCCTTCTACTGAAGTGAATTTGATTTCCACATATAATTTCAGGTAGGCTTCTTTAACTTCATATATAAATAATTGAAGCATATTGTATTTCCTTCTTTATAAACCCAATGATAAGCCCTTTTAAGTACCACTGAGATTCAGCTTCTAGAGAGGTTGCCATCTCATTTTCCTGATATATCAAAGCTACTCTGAGGTAATTTTATAAAGCCTGTTAAAATTAAAGTAACCCCTAAAGCAAGATGTGCAATTTTTTTTCTCTACCCACTGCTATTTCTCTGCCAACAGAGTGTTCACCAGTGTTCACCACTCTCTTCTATATTTTTTTATGTTTTCCTTGCAAATGCAGTATAAGAACTAAATGAATCAAATGTTTATTCATATTAACTTATAATTTTAAATAATTTTGTTTATTGCCTCCTTACAACAATCCCTGGCTGACAGTGGTCCTTAAACTATAGCATGACTCAGAATTTACTAGAAAGCTTACTAAGGCACAGACTGCCTAGAGTCCACTGTCTGTCTGCTATTTCTGATTCGCACGTCTGGGATAGGGCCTGAATTTCTAGCAACAAATTTTCTTATAATACTAATACTGCTGGTCCAAGGAATACACTTTGAAAACCACTACTTCAGAAGAGGAGACTGCAGAGTTTTTCTGTTAGGTTCCAGATAGTAAATATTATAGACATTCTGGGATATATATATATTTTCTGTAGCACATACCTGCTCAAGTCTCTGGTTGTAGCCTAAAAGCAGACTACAAAAATAGATAAGCAAAGGAACCTGACAATGTTCCAGTAAAAATTCCTTTACGAGCACAGAAATTTGAATTACATATAGTTTTCACATGACAAAACATATTCTTTCAATTTTTTGCAAGCATTTAAAACATGTTAATTTATTTTAGCATGTCTTTAAGAAAACATGTTTTTAAATGTTAGTTAAAAACATTCTTAGCTTGTGGACAGTGCAAAAACCTAGTCATGGGCTGGATATTATCCTTAGACTAGAGTTTGCCCACACGGGACCAAGAAGGAGAGAATGAGTAGAACCTTCAGTATCAACATTCATGGCACATGATAAATAAAGACCTCATACTAAAAATATATTAATAAAAGTCATGTCTCCAGCAGGCTCTTATCTACTACAAAAGAAAAAATTGGAAGTTCCAAATTGGCAGTGATTACTCTAAAGAGTAATTTTTCCAATTGACAGATTGGGTCATTTATCATTATTCAAGTTTCCAGACACCTATAAATAATAGTTTAAGAGTACTCCATGGATAGGGAACTAGATTGAAATTTATAATGTCAAGTGACAGAAAATAAGGATCATTCCTGTTAAGGTCTACCCTCAAAACTCAGCATATTAGCTTAATATTTTAGTTTGATGGTAGTTAAATATATATCTTCATATACAATGGGTTCAAGGATTTCAAAATCTGTCAAGTTTTAAGAATCAATCAAAAACATAAAAACACCTAGTCTGAATATTCTTGAATGACCACAATGATAACAATAGCCACTTAATGTGCATCCTTAGATGTTATTGCTTTTAAAATTGTGTGGAACCAGTGACTACTGTAGTATAAATGCCCATCAGTTTTTATAAATTATACTTCCTAAATCACTCTCCTGACTGAGAATGACTTTTATTAGTAAAAATGCAATACTACTTACCAAATATATTTTCAGTCCCTTATAAATGGTACTTACTACTTTTACTAGGTCAGGAATAGTATGTAAGACTGGCTTCTCATTGAAATAATCAAATATTTTTGGAATTTCAAACACATCTTTATTCAATCATGTAGATGCTGAACAAGGTGATCCCCAAGGTCCCTTTGAGCTCTAAAATAAATTAGTTATGAAGATCTATTCATTGTGACTATAAGCCCTAATCAAAGTAAAATGTCTTATTACAGTGGTACTCAAATTTCAGTGTGCATAAGAATCACCTGGAGTTCTTATTAGAAATGCAGACTCCGGCCTTCACCCTAGAGGTTCTAATTCAAAGAGTCTAGGGCTCCAAATATTGTATTTAAAACAATACCCTAGATAATTCTTATGTAGCTGGTCTATAAATCATACTTGGAGAGACACTGACTTACTACAACCAAATATATAATTGAGCTTGACAATGGAATTAAATAAAAGGAAAATTAACAAATTTGCTTTGGGCCTTGCACAGCAGTAGTCTAGTACAATGACTACAGAATGAATAATGTCAATCATAGGATTCAACAGGCAGGAGGTTCTGGATCACTTCTGTTCAGCTCGATGAATTATGACTGGTGGAAATTGCTTTTCAAAACCACATTTTTAAACCACTTCTTTAAGCCACATTCATGTTCTGATATAACTGAGCAATCGTAAGAGTGAGGTGGGTGAGAGTGATATCAAGCCCTGTCATCTTATTTTCCATGTTGATTACAAAGCAGGATATCTTCAGTCAAGGTGTTTTTCCTTGAGTTGCATTGATTGATGATGAATGACTGTGTTCATTACCTTTCCTTGACTGTTGCTGGCATGTATTGTTAAGTGCATGTTCACCAAGAGAAATCATATTGTATAAACTAGAACAAGGAATAAGCACATGTGCATGGTCCCCTTTGCCTCTAAGTCAGTTGTATTTTATTGCACTCACTCAAGCCAAAGTAGCTAACTCCCCATAGGCTAGCTGAGATATGAAGTGAGATATGAAGATACATCACTCTATATTTCCTCCTAAGATCAACTCTAAGAAGACAAATTCATATTATTATTGGCTCAGCAGTCAGTTTGGGGGAGGGAGTTAAATTTTAATTCATATTTTATTGCAATAACATTTCGTTTAGAAATGGAAGTGTTTTGAAGACCAGGTATTATTGACCAGTTCAAAGGTATTTTTAGTCTAACTTAAAAACACACTTACTAAACAAAACCTAAAGGCATTTAGTATACACCCTTTTTCCAAAGGAATATTATCATAAGCAATAATCATAGGAAATTATCTGGACACAGTGTGTAATCTACTATCTTAGTTTCATTTTTCCAGTGACAGTGGTCTCAGAGAACTTTGAGAAATGTATACCCATATTTAAGAGGCATATAAATTGTTCCCTTGTGGCTCAGCTGGTTAAGAATCTGCCTGCAATGTGGGAGACCTTGGTTTGATCCCTGGGTTGGGGAAACCCCCTGGAGAAGGGAAAGGCTACCAACTCCAGTATTCTGGCCTAGAGAATTCCTTGGACTATCTACTCCATGGGGTCACCAAGAGTCAGACTTTCACTTTCAATTATATTGTATGGTGTACTTAAGTTGCGTGCTCAGTAAATTGGACAGTGATTCACAGTGGTCAACATAGATATGTTGCATAGTAACACATGCTTAGATTCTTGAGGAAACAAACAGGATATGAGCTACAACTTTACATTAGTAATGTGTTCAGGAATTTAAGCTATCAGGTCTATGATTTTCAAAGATATTAAATTATGCAAATCATAGTAGTCCATTTCCACTTGCAAATATTTGTTAAGAAGTTGCTTGCTAAACTTTCAGCCTATCTTTAAAGTGATAGATTTCCCAAGTGGTAAAATGATGCCGTTATAATCAGAACATAATATAAACACTTTTGGATGTGATGAAAAGATTTTCTCATCCTTTTCATAACAATATTGCTTTTGTGATATACCAAATTGCCATTAAAGGATATTTTAAATCACTTCAGTAAATGTTAAAGTGATTTTCAGATATCACTTAATGTTTCCAGTTGACATAACAAATGAACCATTTCAGATTTCATTGAAAGCTCTTTAGTACATGTCAGCAGACTATTTTGGAACAGTTTCAAAATGTGACAAATTGCAGTAAATCATCTTGAGGCAGCTCAACACCGCTGCAGCCATTACAAGGTGGACTAAGAGGACTTTGTAAATCACAGATCACATATCAACTCAGTTTTGTCACAGAGCAGAAATAGCAAATAAAAAGCTGTCAGGGTGGGACGTTCCCTTTCCCAATACTTCACTTTATTTAACATTCCTTTTAATGTTGACACATTAGATGGGTCTGTAATATAGGAAAGGAAATACTTCCTACATTCATTTATCAGACATTTGGCTGGGTTGCCAAATATCACTGTCATAGTGACAGTTGACCTTAGAAAAAGTGTGCCATATAGCTCTATACAGAGAACATCTGCACCTAGAAGGAACAATAAGAAAATTCTTAACACCTCTTGATGAATGACATAAGAAAACCTCACAAAACCTGTACTAAGATATTACATGACATAAATTATTTTTAATTCATTTCATATCACTTGGTGCACCAAGCCAAATTTTTTAATTTTGCTTTGTTTTATAATAAAACATGTTACTGTTCAAACCCCCATGATTTTTCACACAAAGACTGGTAGTATTCATCCTTCCATCCTCTGAAAATGGGTCAATTGTTCCTTCAGAATTCATGACCAAATTATTGGGCAAGTTATTTTCACATCATATACAATGGTTGTGAATGCCTGGTATACTAAACTTTTAACATTAAAGATTTTGAAGAGATCTATGTTGTGATGATCTCTTATGATTTTCAATTATGCCATTATAAAACATTCACTCTTTTAAAAATTACTGTGATTAACATCCACATTACCATAAAAGATTTGCATCAGTGATTTTCATTTTAAAAAAAGGTCTCTTTTAATGCCTGATCTTTACTTGAGAAAATATAATAAAAGGTGATAACTAGTTCAATATCTATGCAGTAGAATATGGTTAACATGATTAAATAATTGTAGTAAATGGAGACATTGCTGGAGTATAGAAGAAACAGTGTAATAAGAATCAAACTTACCAAATCCCAATCACTGACTAGTTTTGTGACCTTGGGCAAATCATTTTCTTCGTCTGCATATTGAATCCTTATATTATAAAATGGGGCAAATCTTTTGTAAAATTGACATAAACATCAAATGAGATGGTTGATCTGGCAGCATCTCAAACAAATGACATAAACCATCAGAATTTTTTTTCTTTTTTTGTTAATTTTTATATTATATAGGAGCATAGCAAAGTGATTCAGTTATACATATTGTTGTTGTTGTTTAGTCACTAAGTTGTGTCCCACTCTCTGATGACCCCAAGGACTGTAGCCTGCCAGACTCCTCTGTCCATGGGATTTCATATATACATATATCTATTATTTTTCAAATGATTTTCCCATTTGAGTT
This sequence comes from Antilocapra americana, assembly GCA_007570785.1. Classification (NCBI taxonomy): domain Eukaryota; kingdom Metazoa; phylum Chordata; class Mammalia; order Artiodactyla; family Antilocapridae; genus Antilocapra; species Antilocapra americana. Next base: position 1,209,286 of record ML661343.1, read on the forward strand.
ATTACAGAATATTGGGCAGAGTTCCCTGTGCTATATAGTAGGTACTCATTGGTCATCTATTCTAGATACAGTAGTGCATATACGTGGAGAAGGAAATGGCAGCCCACTCCAGTATTCTTGCCTGGAGAATCACATGGGCAGAGGAGCCTGGTGGGCCCAGTCCATGCAGTCACCAAGAGTCAGACGTGACTGCAGTGACTTAGTAGCAGCAGTACGTATATGCCAGTATCTTCTCACACCCATCAGGATTTGATGGGAATGCAATAAAATGACAGTTTGCAAAGGAAAGGAGTAGGGACCAAGGGATAGGGAAGTGTTACTACCTGCAGGCATGACGGGAAGCAGTGGGTACTGGAACCTAGAGACAGAAAGAGCTGTGTGGAGAGAGCAAATTCCGGGGAGCTCCCTCATTCCTTGGAGGGATACAGCCAATCTCTGGCAAGCCTACCTTTGCTCTTTTCTTTTCAATGCTCTCCAGTGGTTGAATATAACAGGAAGCCAGAGCTAAGAATTCCAACAATGTGGCCCCTCTTGGTCAACCTCCCAGGACTAGAGTAGGATGCAAAATGGAAAGAGTAGAGTTAGAGGAGTAAATGGAATGTATCCAGGACAAAGGATGTGGGAAAGAAGTTGAAAATATAAACCACTTGAGGTGTAGAATTTAGTAACAGAAGTTAGAGATTCTGAATACTCTCCTTTCCTCTTCTACTGTCAACTTCAGATAAATGTTGTGGTTCTTTTTTGTATCAAGCAGTCTATAGAAGGTATAGTATCTGTGTGTGCTTGCATGCTAAGTCGCTTCAGTTTTGTCTGGCTCTTTGTGATGCTATGAGCTGTAGCCTGCTGGGCTCCTCTGTCCATCTTAGGCAAGATTGCTGGGCACTGATTTCATAACAAAAGGGTGAGTACATTTTAAAGTTATGGTTGGCAACCATATCCCCATCATAGCTTCAATAAGAGTACTAAATTAATGGAGTTATAAAGAAACATTTTTTTAAGAATGGGTCAAAGCTCAGAACATTCTAGAAGAGCAGCATAGCAGGTGTTCTGGTACCACCTCCAGAGAACTCTGATACCTCCGTCCTTAGGAACTCAGCATCAGGCCCTGTAGAATAGTCATCATAAGAGACAGGAAAGGAGGGCCAATGGACAGTAAGTTATAGTTTCTCTAGCTGAGGTGTTAACACTCAGTATGTCAGTGACTTTGGAAAACTGAGCAGTGACCACAGGGAGGGAAGGATGAGCTTTCATTTTAATTCCAAAGAAGGGCAATACTGAAGAATGTTCAAACTACTGTACTGTGCTCATTTCACATGCTAGCAAGATTATGCTCAAAATCCTTCAAGCTAGGCTCTAGCATTATATGAACCAAGAACTTACATTACAGACTGGGTTTAGAAAAGACAGAGGAACCAGAGGTCAGTTTGCACTTAAAAAGCATTATATTTTCAAATTTTAAATTGCTCAGCTGGAGTTCCATCACCTTCACTAGCTTTGTTTGTAGTAATGGTTCCTAAGGCCCACTTGACTTTGCACTCCAAGATGTTCTACTATAGCTGAGTGACTATGCAATTGTGGTTATCTGTGTCATTAAGACCTTTTTTATATTGTTTTCTGTGTATTGCCACTGCTTCTTAATCTCTTCTGCTTCTGTTAGGTCTTACCATTTCTGTCCTTTATATTTCTTGGATATCTCCAGTTTTCTTGACGAAGTTTCTATTATTTCCCATTCTGCTGTTTTACTCCATTTCTTTGCATTGTTCATTTAAGTGATCTTTCTTATCTCACCTTGCTATGAACGAAACTATCCCAAAAAAAAAGGAATGCATGAAGGCAAAGTGATTGTATGAGGAGGCTTTATAAATAGCTGAGGAAAAAAAGAGAAGGGAAAGGCAAGGGAAAAAGAACGATGTACCCAACTGAATGCAGAATTCCAGAAAATAGCAAGGAGAGGTAAGAAAGCCTTCTTAGATGAACAGCACAAAGAAGTAGAGGAATACAATAGAATGGGAAAGACTACAGATCTCTTCAAAAAAATTGGAGATATTAGGGAACATAATAGAGATAATAACATAATGAAGTTAAGTATTATTGTTATTATTATCCTGCTGCTAATCCCTAGTGTAGTTACAATTCAGTTCAGTTCAGTTGCTCTGTCATGTCCAACTCTTTGTGACCTCATGAACTGCAGCAAGCCAGGCTTCCCTGTCCATCACCAACTCCCAGACTCAAACTCATGTCCATCAACTTGATGATGCCATCCAACTATCTCATCCTCTGTCATCTCCTTCTTAACCTGCCTTCAATCTTCCCCAGCATTAGAGTCTTTTCTGAGGAGTCAGCTCTTTGCATTAGGCAGCCAAAGTAATGAAGCTTCAGCTTCAGCATCAATCCTTCCAAGAGTATTCAGGATGGATTTCATTTAGGATTGATTGGTTTGAGCCCCTTGCAGTCCAAGGGACTCTCAGGAGTCTTCTCCAACACTACAGTTCAAAAGAATCAATTCTTTGGCATTCAACTTTCTTTATGGTCCTACTCTCACATCTATACATGACTACTAGAAAAACAATAGCTTTGACTAGATGGATCTTTGTTGGCAAAGTAATGTCTCTGCTTTTTAATATGCTGTCTATGTTGGTCATAGCTTTTCTTCCAAGGAGCAAGCATCTTTTAATTTCATGGCTGCAATCACCATCTGCAGTGATTTTGGAGCCCAAGAAAATAAAGTATGTCACCGGTTCCATTGTTTCCCCATCTATTTGCCATGAAGTAATGGAACCGGATGCTATGACCTTAGTTTTTTTTTAATGTTGAGTGTTAAGCCAGCTTTTTCACTCTCCTCCTTCATTTTCATCAAGAGGCTCTTTAGTTATTATTACCAAGTACTATATCGAATGTGTAAAAACTATCACTTCAGTCTATGGTAGCATTATATTAAACAGCTGGTTAAGAATCTGCCTGCAATGCAGGAGACCCCAGTTTGATTCCTAGGTCAGGAAGATCTGCTGGAGAAGGGATAGGCTACCCATTCCAGTATTCTTGGGCTCCTGGTGGCTTAGCTTTTAAGTATCCACCTGCAATGTGGGAGACCTGGGTTTGATCCCTTGGTTGAGAAGATCCCCTGGAGAAGGAAAAGGCTACCTACTCTAGAATTCTAGCCTGGAGAATTCCATGGACTATACAGTCCATGAGGTCATAAAGATTTGGACATGACTGAGTGACTTTGAGCGATTTGTCACTTTCATGACAAATATTTAGCAGTGATTATTATTGCCAGATATTAATAGCATATATTAAAATATAGACTGTTTAAAAAGTTCTATATTAAAATGCTAGTTCTTTATTAAAATGTATAACATAAACTTGTTCCCCAAGATGCTCAGCTGGTAAAATGTAGAGTGAGGACTACCCTTAAATCTTTGGATTTTCATCTTTCCTTCCCACACAAACACAGATCCCATGTGTTCATTCCCTTAGCACAATGAATGCACTCTAATATTAGGACAATTTTATTTTGAAAACAGTTGGCATTTATTAAGGTAAAATGTATGGAAAACTGTCACGAGTCATCTTAAAAAGCAGCTAAAAAGAAATATTTTTGATATGTATGAATTTCCAGTACAGCCATCCTAAAAGTAGGAACTTCCTCTACTTCAGGATGTGTTTCTGCTTCATGTACAAATATGCTGAAGAATGATGATGACGATGATGATAGTCACTTTATCTAGTAGTCATTGAGAACTTCTCATTTCATGAGAAGTTTCATTTCACATGGTTGCACTTATTTCACTTTCAACCCATTTCCTGTGCCATCCCCATTTTTGAGTTAATAAAGCTGAGGCTTAACCTGGGTGGTTTAATTGATCTTGCTTATTTCTTTGTTACAGTTTTCAGATAAAATAACTTATATTTTAGGTATGTATTTTTTTCCAGAAGATAAAAAGTTTTTAGGTACACAGTGTTTCCAGAAGAAAAAGAAAAAAAGGTTGCAATTCATTCAACTGGTATAATTTATCTGCATTGAAAAATCAAAGCCTAATATAGTAGAAGGGTCTTGAGCTTTAGCATCAGATAGATGAGTAATAGCCAACTCTCGCCCTTGCTAGGTGTGTTGTTCTCATTACATGAATAAATATCTCTGAGTTTGTTTTCTCCACTGCACAATAAGATAATGAGAGCTATTTTATGAATAGCTCTCCCTATTCTTCCTAGGAAGAGTCAAGATATTATATACAAAGAGCAATGCTCAATAAATGGACGATGGTAATTTTTTCAACCAAAATTGAGGCTAGATATAATGGAATAAAGAATTCCTTAATTCCCCTGAACTTCATAAATTTTTCAATCTTGTGAAATAGATTTTTGCACCAGAAATCCGACTATAATACACAGCTGACAAAAAAAATACTTTTAACAGAAGCATAGTATATTGTAAGAGTGCAGAAAAGGAAATATGCATTCTGACTAGCTTAACATGTTTTGTTTAATACTTACAGTAAATCAGCTAACCTAGCTGGAAAATAATCCAAGTACTTGGCCATAACATTTCTGAAGAGAGTCATCCACAAATTTTATTATGCTCCTGTATTTATTCTATAGAGAGTTTAAAATAGTGGTTTCATAACCTCAGAGACATTAGGGAGGAGAGAAAACTATATATTAATTTGGTCAGTCTTCTGTATTTTCAGCAAGAAATATAAGGACAAGAAAATTGTTTTTTGCAAAATTTTTCTAAGCAAGTTATTGGTTGATCTTTAACTTCTTGAGCCAGATTTGATAGCATCCAGTCAATAAAGCCTTCAGAAGAGAGCAAGAGAGTGGGAAGTACAAGCACAATTGTCATACCTCGTTTAAAACAACATAGGCCAACAAAGTTGACACAGAAAACTAGAGGCTAAAATATAAATTACTGCTACAATAGGAATAAAATTCCATATATCAAAGCTGAAAGGCACCTATTGTACCAGGAGAATCAATAATTCCTCTTCAATAGCAATTTGCCTTACTTATTTGACTCTGCATTCCATAAATCATGCAAACATTTTTCTGTGATTCCATTAGCAATAAATTACATTTTGAGCAAGTGAAATCATGTTATTGGGCTTTTGAAATTGTTTGTTGAAAAAGCTGATGCTTTATACTTAATGACTAAACAATAAAAAAGAAAAAAAATACCACCTTCCTCTCCTTGTACTGCCATTAGAGATCTAGTTTATATCTGAGTGAGCCAAAAAGAGGATACATCCCTTAACAAGTGACAAACCTTAAAAGTAATCTCAGATGGGCATTTCACAAATTGGAAATATTCCACTCATACTGATATGTTATTTATTTTACTTCCAAAATTATTCCACAATTACATTCTCTTTTTACATTTATATTAATCTCACTCTATCAGCAAGAATCATATGATTGATTTTTGGTCGTTTTTTTCAAGAAAGTTATTTGCAGGGCCAAATATATACAGTTAGCCTACTGACTCTTCTTTGAAAGTCTTAGTTAAATGGAAGCACTGTAAGTGGCTTACTAAAATTGCAAGATTTTAACCCTTAATATTTGCTTTGCCAAAGGAGAATTATGAACAGTTAATCATTCTTGATTTCATATATTATTATTAGATTTGCTAGTCTTTTTCCTTCTAATCTTTCCATCCTTAAACCCTAATGTTGGTTATATTTTGTTAATTGAGTTTTCCTCATCCTCAATCACATGTATGCAGAGAAATTCAGATAATGATTTTAAAATATGTTTTATGCTATGAAACTATAACTTTATTAACTTGTATATGCAATAATCAAGAGGAAAATGTCTTATAGAATGCTGCCATCTTAGAGTAGTTAGATGACTTTAATCTAAAAACTATCTTGATTAAAAGTAGATGTTAAATAGAGACTTAAAAATCAAGATGGAAATAAAATACTTGAGACCCTGATGCTTGCCATTTGTTTCCCTTTAACATGAACATAAACTTCTTGCCACAGTGAATTACTCTCATTTAATATTTGATGAGGTCACAGAAGCTGAAAATTTAACTTTGAATATCACAATGCTACTTTATGAAATAGGGGCTTCCCTGGCGGTTCGAATGGTAAAGAATCTGCCTGTAATTCAGGGGACATGGGTTTTGGCCCCTGGGTCAGGAAGAGTCCCTGGAAAAGGGAAGGGAATGGCAACCCACTCCAGTATCCTTGCCTGGAGAATTCTATGGACATGGACCTTATGATAGTAATGATATAATAGAAATGTTTCATTAACAAAATTAATACCTTGTTCTCTCAAAATACTTTGTATAAGTATCTGTGTGTGTGTATGAATATGTGTGTTTGCACACATATGTAAGCACGTACATAATGACCACATATAAGACAATTTTTTATTTTAAAAACTTGAATTTCAAAAATTTCTACTTTAAACTTTTAAGTGTGTCTTAAACTAATGAACTCATTCCAAAATACCTAATCAACTACTGGATAATCAGAGGAAAAATAGAGAAAAGTGTTCTGGGTTTTTTTTAACCTAAATATTTCTAATTATGACCAGGTACAATTAACAATCTACCTTTAAACTTTTAAAAATTAGTTAACAAAACAATTTCTTAGAAGTTGTCACTAGTAGCCAAATTTCTAACATATGACATATGTTTATAATATTTTGATCCAAAGAATTCTGCATAAAATGAGTTCAGTGTTGAATTAGTGCCAGCACTTCCTTGGTAATTAGTTTCAAACCCAATTGTTTCCCTCTTTAGTGTTCTTTATTATGTTTTGCATCCTCTGGGCATGTAGCAGAGAAATAAAGCTTTGGAAGATTTTCTCCTTTCCCTTTCATACTGTCTCTTGCAATAAGAATTAGTTGACAGCAACGTGACGATCTCATGGTGGTAGCCACAGCAGGGAAAATGATCCAGTCATCTTGAATATCTTTGGACACCGTGTATATGCACATCGATTTTGGCTGCTTCGCTCAACCAGTTCAATCTAAAACTAAGGACGTCATGTTTCTCTGAAACAGAAGATTACATGGTTAATCAAGATATAAGATAAAACAAGAAATAGTTAATGTCTTTTCCACTATGTACAAAGCGTCGTATTAGGTGCTAGAGGGATAATGTGAAGAAGTGTAAAATCTTCTGAGTCAAAAGTGTAAAAGCAGAGTAGATGGACATGAAATCCCCTTCTTAGCTCTCCTGAGCACGGAATTTCTTTCAACTTAGGTAAGTTGTAGTTCAAGCTGTGACACCCATAACCTCGAGGGATTTAAAGTCTGGTTAACATGGATATTTTATCTCAAATTAAAATAAAATCCAAAATTAAGCATAATAAGGCTTCTGTGAGTGCCATCACTGCCATCCAGGGGATACAGTCACACATCCATGCACAAAATATCCCATATATAAAAATTCCTGATTGCGTGCAGCGTGTAGTCTGTTGCAAGGATCCAAAAAACAATGAAATAAGTAAGTAAAAGATAAAGCAAGGTAGATGATAAACAGTGGTGTGAATAAAAGTGAAGTGTCCAGAAGGAAGCAGGGAACACTATAAGGAGGAGGGATGTAGGATTGCTGTAGGGCTTTGTGAGTCATTCCGAATGTCTAAGTCTTTTCTCTCGGTAATTAAGAAATCACTGGACTTAGATGGAAAGGATACAGCATCCAGTTATATCTATCATTTTGGCTAGGTCTATATCAGAGAGGCCTATATGCAGACTGTTGTAATATTCCAAGCGAGCAGTGATGGTTAGCTTGGACCAAGATTATAACCATGGAGGTGTGAGAGGTAGTGGGGTTATGTTTTGAAGGTAAAGTCAACAGAATTGCTGATAGATTGACTGACCGAAATGAAGAGAGGGAGGAATCAAAATGACTCTATACATACTATTGAAAGTGGTAGTTGCCGTTATAACTAAAGGACTAGTAAGATTTGGGCACAGAAGTGGGGCTTTGACAATATTCTTGGAAGATCTTTTTTCATCTGAAATTTCCTTTTCACCTAAGATATACTCTGCCTCATCCTTTTCATCATTGTTGTGGTTTGAATTAACTGGGCCTGTGTTAACATCTTCAGAAGGAAGAAGTAGGACCCATCTTCATTCTGCATGGGAAGCTCACCCCCTATGCCCTAAAGCCCTACATGATATATAGTAAGCAAATAGAAATCTATGCTATGTATTACAAAGGCAGTGAGCTGCCATTTGTTTGCCATTTCTTTCTCCTTAATACGAATATAAACTCCCTTGCCACAGTGAATTACTCTCTATTCAAAATTTGATGAAATCACAAAAGCTGAAAATTTGACTTTGAATATTGTTCAGTGACATGATTCTCAGATACCTATGTATCCAACAGCCATTTTAACCCAGTACTCACATCTTAAGTACTTATATATCTGTGTCTTCAAAATGAGCTTTCTCTTATAGTAACTCTCTTGATTTAAAAAGCTTATCATCACACACATTACTTTTTTTGTTTGTTTGTGAAATATTTTGTGAAACTCCATTTGTTTTTCTTTTAATACATATACTCTAATTCTTAGTTCCTTAGAATGAATTGATCACTATATATTAAATTAACACTGGATCAATGTCATTCATTTAAAGATCACATTGATTAATAGTTAAATGGCTCCATGTTATACAAAATAAATGTCTCTGGAGAGCAGATTGTTAGTGAAATAGATATAAATAAAAACCTTGCCAAGTCTGGAACATCGTAAGAACACCCTAGGCAGAAGTTGTCAAATATACAGATTCTATCCCTACCCACATATCTGCCATCCAGTTCCTCAGTCATACCTCCTTGAAATTCTCTTCTGGTGATTCTCGGATGGGAATCTGTATTTCATACATACTTTCCCACATGTGCTGATCAGCGACACAGGAACAACTAGACAAAGCATCTCTTTAATGCTTCTAAAATTAACTTGATAGCATGATATAAAATGGACCAGGAACAAAATTAATTAATAAAATATTTTTGTTGAAATCATTACACTTAAAGTACCTTAAAAATAAAACTAAAAGCAAAATAAAAGCTAATGTCTTTTATTTTATATATCAGGCTTTATTTGATATGAAGAATAAATATAACTAAATTTATATTGTGTATGCAATGTATTCTCACCATCACTGAATTCTCATTTTTGTATCATATTTTTAATAATATATCAACTTTTGGTGAATAGAAGTGTTTATTTAGTCTTATATGTTTTCACACAAATATTCTGTAACACATTCATTCCCTGAAGCATGGAAAGGAGAGGATTTGGAATCTGCAACATTGCCTACAGTTCATTTAATTATGATTGCATATTTGGTTAGGGACAAAGTAAATTCAATGAAGCATTAAAATCAAACATCCTTTTAATTAAACTGGAAAGGAGACTGACTTCATCTTAGATGTTGTTTATTTTCATTAATAGAATGAGAATACTATGTCTCCAAAGAAGGTATCATGATTTCTATGAAATAAAAATACTTCTATCCAGCTATATTGTCTGTAAGCTTGAGTCTGACCCATGCCTCATCCAGTTAAATGTTTTCTGAACAGACTATGAAAGCATGGAATGTTATACAAATTATTGTTGTTATTCATACTTTATATAGTAGTAACTTACACACTTGCAGATGGTACAAATGGACTTTACTCAGATCATGAAGGATTTAGGGAAATTCACAACTTTCATAATGATTGGCCCTTTTCTTATGCTCAGTAGACTAAACGAGTCCTGCTCAAATGAGAGAAACTGTACAGCTGCCTTTCCAGTTTATTAAAACAAAACTCACAAAGCCTTTATCTCACTGATAACTTGGTTCTGCTTTTAACATTTTTGGTGTCATAGTGAGAAATACATTTTATTGCATGAACCACTGCATACACACATCCCCTACCCTACCTAGTTCTTACAGTTAAATCATTTATCTTTCCCAGCAGATGTTTAAGTTGGCTACTCATATGTGATATTTACATTGGAAATAATTTGTCTATGAAGAAACATTTGGGGCACATATTGATATTTTGATTAATTTCAAAAATACTATATATTTCTCTATAAGCAAAATATAAGTGGTGATTAATGAATGTGTGTGTATATATATACACACACACAAATACACACTTATTTATGTATTTATGTATTTATTTGTATATAAATACACATTTATATATATAATGCTAGTGATGCACTCCTATCATGTGTTTCATGTGATTTTATTGTTTAAACGTGTCTGTTTATAAGCAATATTTCTGACATATCTATTTGCTGATTCCCTATTATACATTTTTATGGTACACAATTGTACATATTGATTGTATAAACAGATAGTGATTTTCAGAAACAGGATAACTACTGGATAAGCTTTCCTCAAAAAGATATTTTTGTTCTTTCAGAGAAAAAGAAATTCTAAAAAAAATAATCATAATTAAAATAAAATTTAAATTGTATCCAAATGTAAATAGCACAGACAAATGAGAAAGACATAAGGCATTAAAAATGTCCATATATGTAGGCTTTGCCCTAAGTATCAGTTTTTATTGCCTCAGCTTATTTTATTTATTATCTCAGACTTTCTATTTCCTTTTTCCTCCTCACTCTTCTTCAGGTTTCTCTTCCATTCTAGAAAACCACTGGATTTGCTTTTAGGTAAAAGATTTATCTTGCATTAAAAAAATCCAAGTTACAAAGTTCACATTTTCAAAGATAAATAAATGAAGAAAGAATGAAGTATTCATCATAGAGACTATTTAAAATGCTATTTTTAAATGGATATTTGATTTATATGCAATTTCATAACCTATTCCTGATGCATAAGGTGGAGTATAACTCTAGCATCATAAAACTGGCACCTGTTGAGGCCAGATCAGTGAAATGACTAACCCTTTGTCAGCAACCAAATGTTTCGTTTCACTTGTTTTTAATACCAATAGGAAAGACATGTAGAAGCAAATAATTCTACAAATGTGTGTCTATATGTGTGTGTGTACACAGAGGGAGAGGGGGGAATATGTGTGTGTGTGTGTATGTATGTTTTATATATATGTGTGTGTGTGTGTGTATATATATATATATATATATATATATATATATATTCCTTACAAAGTTTACCCTTCACTTTAGGGTAGGTCTGAATAAGACAACAATAAATAGATGATTGAGACTCCATAAGAACTTTATATGCAGTATCCATACTTTGTTTTCTAAATAATGATTTCTCTGGGATTTATTAGAATACTTTGTCTCCACAAGGAATACATGACACCTATTTTGCTTTAAGCATAGAGAATTAAATTAGCAAAACCCTGAAACAGAAAGATGGAACTCTTAAAGAGTTGAAATGATTCCATTCACATGATTTCTTGGAATTCCAGTGAAAATTATCTGAAGAAACTTCAATTTTTATCAGAAGTTTGATGTTTAATTATAAACAGATGAGAAGTAAATGCAACTTTTTATTAGCAATCATTTCCTGTCAGCTTTCATCATTAAACCACTTTTCTGTTTTAGAGTAAATATTCCAAGATGTGGACTTACTCCTACAAAAGTACACATTATTTTGAAAATCTGTATCATGCATGCATTTCTCATCCAGACTGAAAATATTTTCAGTGCGGGGATGTCTTTTTATAGAAATGTGTCACTAACCGTTAATATAAAATAGATAAGCGCATTTGAATAATAACGATTAAAATGATAACAATATACATTAAGAGCATAATATGTGTCAGATATTCTTTTAAGGGCTTTATGTATCTTATATAATACTTATCCTCAGATACTATTATTATACTTATTTTACAAATAAATAAGCTGAAGCAGCAAAAACTTATGTAACTTACCCAGAGTTAAACTGGTTAAGTGGCAGAGCTAATATTCCAGACTAGGAATCTACACTCCTATATACTCTGTAATATTCCTTTGAGTATAAGTAAATCCTTAATAAATATATGCTGATTGGACAAATAAATGTAATCTTACTATGAATGTAGAATGTAGTAAAATAGCACATCTCAGTTATATAATAGAAGGGAATAGAATAAGGCCAAATAACTACTAAATCAAATAATTTATCTTAAGATAGAGTATCTGTTAGATATGTGATCTCTCCTACCTCTGTTGGGGCATCGCAATTACCTTTTTGAAGATGGAATATTACCTGTGGTGATACATACAATTTTTTTT
>ML661343.1:1226458-1280304 GCA_007570785.1 Antilocapra americana
CTCATTGTGGTTTTGATTTGCATTTCTCTGATAATGAGTGATGTTGAACATCTTTTCATGTGTTTGTTAGCCATTTTTATGTCTTCTTTGGAGAAATATCTGTTGAGTTCTTTGGCCCACTTTTTGATTGGGTCGTTTATTTTTCTCAAATGGAGCTGCAGGAGTTGCTTGTATATTTTTGAAATGATCTCATCATTTTACATTAAAATAAGTAACATAATGGGCCATGATGCTATTGAACACGTTTATGTAATTGAATGTGTGTTTTAAAATGTGCATTAGGATATAGGCTTTTGATATGTAATTCTGAATTAGAACCACACATCATCTATTTACTGATAATTAGCATGTGGATGTTTGTCCACATATATTTAGTTCTCTGTCCATGGATTGGGAAGGTAGTAAGGAGGCTAATTAGTTGAAATATTTTTGAATTATAAATATATCTCTTATTCAGAGGGCTTCCCTGGTGACTCAGCTAGTAAAGAATCTGCCTGCAATGTGGGAGACCTAGATTCTATCCCTGGGTTGGGAAGATCTCCTGGAGAAGGGAATGGCTACCCACTACAGTATTCTGGCCTGCAGAATTCCATGGACTGTATTGCATAGCCCATGTGGTCACAAAGAGTTGGCCACGACTGAGCGACTTTCACTTTCACTTTCTCATGTCCAGAAGGACCTATTAACAATGGTCTTCACTTGTGAGTTTCATGCAAGAGTGAGAGGGCCAAAGCATCACCGTCAAGTGCATGCTTTAAGCTGATGATCCGGCATCTATTTTGTACTGAAAGTACAAACATCTAGGGTTAAATAAACAAATATAAAACCTTTGTCATACCCACATATTTCAGACATGTGGTAAATTGATGAGTTTATGGATGTAGTCTTCAATCTGCAGTAAAACTAGCAACAAATTTGGAAGGTGCCAAGGTGAATGGAGAGCTTGGGGTACTTTGTTAACCAGATATTCTGACCAGACCAAATTCTAACAAAGTTAGGAGATGAATGAAGTTTAACCAGGGTGCTAAATTCCTGCCCCAAGGCATTCCCTCTGCTTATCCTCATTGGTTTATTTTCTCTGAGCTTCTTTCCTGAAATAACCTCATTCAGAAGCCTGAGTAAATTCTGATGACTCTACACTGTACGTCTCCAGCCTTGGCCACTACCCTCAGCTCTAATGTGGAAGCCTTGTTATTTATTTGAAATATTCATTTGAAATTGCATAAAGAGATCTAAATTTCTCAGGTCCAAAACAGACAAATTTGACTATTCTTCATTTTAATGAAATATATATTCATACATCTGATTGCTCAAGCCAAACCTTTCAGTTTTATTGACCAAAGAGCCCTCCTTTGTCCAAGAATCCTTTACTTCCATTCTATCTCTGAATGTTTTCAATAATACCTTACAAATCTTTAGTATCAGTTTGCTTCTCTTCATCAATACCCACTTAGTTCATGCTACCATTTTCTTTCACTGCATGCTATAACATTAGCCATCTGTCTTTCTTCCGTTCATGTATCATGTCCTATGACTTGTTTGGTGACTTTTCTGATATGTGTCAAAGGCTATAGAAGTTATTAAATTATTCAAATTTCATTCCTAGTTGTTTTTCCTGATTCCTCTCTTGTTACCCTCCATCCATTTTCTACATCACTGATGAAGACAGTACCCATATAAAGTAAATACAGTATCGGCTTATACTGCTCTCCTGCTTAAAGCCTTCCAAAGTCTTCCCATTGCTTACAGAATAAATCCCAACTCCTAGCTTTGTTTTAAAAGTCCTATATAATCTGGCACTGCCTATAAATCTCTTCTCTCACTGTTCTTCCCTAATTCACAGTGCTTCAGGCAAAGCAGCCTCCTTTCTATGCCTGCCAGAAATAACCTTCTATGCCTGAAAGATATCTTTCAAGATCTTATTTATCATTATACTAACTGTCTCTTCTGCCTGGACCATTTTCTCCTGTCTGTTCACTTGACTAACTCCATCTCATGCTCCAAGTCTCAACTCAAATGTCACCTCTTAAGAGAAGCCTTCATAATCTAAAACAACCTTCCCCCATCTGTCTTTATTTGATTATTCCCTTTATTTTTTAATTGTTTTCACGATGTATTTGTCTTTTCTTTGTTACTTGTGTCCTCTCTTGGACTATAGTTCTATGAGAACATGGATCTGCTATATCCCTGTACCAAATGCTTAGAATATAGTGCATGCCCTGTAATATTCGTTGAATGATTTTGTCAGTCATTCTCAACTGGGGAATATAGTTTCTGATGGATTTCCTCACCAAGTATTTCTTGAGCGGTTACTGTGTACTAATATTTTGTTAGGTGTTGGGTACTGAAATGAACAAGTCTGTGACCTGGATGCCGGCATCATCTGAAAGGGAGATCTCTCTTATCATACGAGTGCTACACTGAGGGAAATTCTAGGTTAGAGGTAGGCACAAATGCTATGGGAAGAAAGAGAATCAGACTAAACCAGAATGATAATGGAGCAGGAGAGCAAATAAGAAAAACGCTCCACGGAAGGTGGTTCCTGAGCGGAGGCTTAATGGCCACAGAATGCCTCGAACGCAGATGTATCTTCACTCCTCTGACAGCATGGCACTTCCATGGCAGGCAGCTTGATTGTGGAATCCAAAGCGAAGCAGGGCTGTGTGACATCTTCTGCTTAGGAGTTGCCCAGTTTGTCTAAGTCAGAAGTCAGTTCTCGTACTAATTGCTGCCACACTGCTGAAACCCAGGCTCAGGTATTTTACACTTCAGTGTTTCTCGAGGGGGAGGTGTCTTTTCCTGTTAGTGAGAAACCTAAGAGAGCCTGGCACACAGAAAGAACTAGAAGAGGTGCCAGATGGATAAAGAGAAAGGAGGGAGAGAAAGGAAGAGAAGGAAGGAAATTTAAAAATAAAAAAAGGTAAAGGAAGCAAGGGAGTGAGGGAGGGAAGAGAAGGGAGGGAGGAACCAGTTGTGGAGTAAAGCAATTTCTGGTTATAAGGAGTAACAAAAGAGCGACAGGGATTTTCAGTTTTGGGGTCATTTTCTGCTATCAAGTATGTACAGTGTTGGCAACTTGTGTAACAATTTTGAAATCTGTGTAAAACAGGGAAAATTGCCCAGATTTGTGATTTCTTTGTGGTTTTCCTTCTGTAACATTTTTGATGCAAACATATAGCCTTATAAACTGGCAAACAACGCAACAAGGCTGAATGGAAACCGGCTGACTTCAACTTTATTATTTGAGGTCAAAAATAAATGAGGCTTGAAATAGCAGCCACAGGGTCTGAACTCACCAGGAATCAAATGAATCAGATTTGGTATGAGCTGAATAGTTTGGTTTTGTTAGTTCTTTTTACTAAGAGAGAAAGAAAATTTTAGAGCATAGATTCTATAATTGCTTGATTTCTTCGGTCTTATAATTGTCTTGAAAGTAATTATAGCCGGTTTGTCATTCTGCTCTTGACTAAATTTCTGTCTGCATTTGACCAACCATATTAGAAATGCATCGGTAAATATATTGATTACATTGTGGCATTTTAAAAATCTGTTTCAAGATTGTTATTCAGAGAAAGCCAGACATTTTTATTTTGGCACAAAGAAACACAGAAGGAAAGTGTGTGTGTGTGTGTGTGTGTGTGTATAATCTTATTGGTGGATGCAAATAGCATCAATGAAAATGACTTTAGCATTCGGGCTTCTTTTCTAGACCTGCTCAAAGTATTTACTATCGAATACCTCTCCCAGAAAATGTGTACTGCTGCATCAAAGGCATCAACACGATAATACTTCATCATGCCTGATGGGCACTTAACTTTGATATGGCTAAATGTATTTGCTCCCTATGTATAGATACACAGAAAACATTTCCTTTTCCTCTTTCCTGCTTTATGCTTCCTTTACTAGACATAATCATCTCTTAAGCAGTGTTCATAGTTCCCTCTCTGACCCTCCCTTTTAAACAAAATGGCTTCATCAACCTATAACTGTGCTGTGCTTAGTCACTCAGTCATCCCCAACTCTTTGCAACCCCATGGACTGTAGCCTGCCAGGCTCCTCTGTCCATGACATTCTCCAGGCAAGAATACTGGAGTGGGTAGCCTTTTCCTTCTCCACAAGATCTTCCCAACCCAGAGATCAAACCTGGATCTCCTGCATTTCAGGTGGATTCTTTATCATCTGAGCTACCAGGGAAGCCCAAAACCTATAGCTATACATGGGTCCATTTACTTTTTCCAAGGTGTGCATTAGCTTAAATAGATTCCATTTTTTCTATTTGTCTGATGTTACACCACTATTTCTTTTGAGTGCCTTGGTCTTTCTACATGGTGTAGAAATATGTGAACCTTAATATCTTTTTAGAGGTTTAATGTCCATATCTACTACCCCAGTTTTAGGCCTACCATCTTTCTTTTATAATTGAGATAAAAAAGAATGTGATTTCATATAAGTAACTATGTCAGAAGTGGAAATACTTGCCATTTCCTAATAGCAAGAGGAGAGGCAGTGAACTGGTATTCAGCATTGTTTTTATTCTGCATTATAACATTCTCTGACATTTAACAGAGCTACGTATAACCAGCACCAAAAAAAAAAAAAAAAAGTCACAGGTGTTTTGGCTTTACATTTTATTTAAAAATAAAATGCTCATAATTTACTTTACAGTAAAATGAGAATACCATCCTTCATTGATCACATGGGATCAAAATTATGGAGACTAAAAAAAATAAAAATAAAAGGGGCATAGTTTATTGACCTCACTGCTTTCTGATGACCTTATTAGTTCAACTAATAGCTGCCCATGCTTGCAAGTACCTTCCGGGCCACCAGCTCAACCCTGTTATCTCAACAGAAGAAGCTGCATCTTTCTGCATTTAAGAGCCTTATTCTCAATTTATTTTTAAAAGTTGGAGGATATGAGCAAAGCAGAAAGATTCTAGTCTCTTTGCATTGTGCAAGCCAATAGAGATGGCCGTTTAGATTCTTAAAATGGAGAATAAAAACGGACATTCCTAGAAGGTAGATAGAAAACCAGAGTGTGACTAAAAAGTTGCTGGGCACTAAATCACAGCATGTACAGTGTGAAATCAAGGCAGGATTTTTCGATTCCCACTTTAACTTCTGTATAAAATGGTCATTTAACTGGGGCTAATGGGATTGCATCTGTTGTTACTCAGCCTGTGAATCCCTGTAGTATTGGGATCAAGCTTGCCATGTATTCTTAGGAAGATCATTCAGTCATGCTAATACTTGATAAAGTATTTTTACTATGTTATTTTGTGCTGAAACCGTATTTAAATACTTTTATAGCGGCTTTAAATTTTCAAATCCTGCAGAGCCACTGTCAAAGGCTGTAACAATCATTGTTAGTTCTGCAATGACCAAGACACAAGGGTGGATAATTCTCTGGTCTAGGTGCCAGAGGCAAATTTGGTCTAAAGTTAATCAAGGTCCTGCTTTAGGTCCCTTTATTTCACAGACCCCACTAAGGACTTGTACCTAAATTTATAGTTGTAGTTTTTAAAATTATTTTTCTAACCAAAAGGACCTCCACATTATATAAACGTCAGATGCCACAAAACCTGGATCTATTCTTGTTTCTTTCTTTTCTTTACCTGCACCATTATATTCAAGGTAATACATCAATCTAATTTTTCAGGCAGTGTAACTAATGACAGCCTCATTATTTCTGAAAATATTACTACCCATGATATTACAGTTAATTTCAAGTTGCAAAATACTTTTTTTCTCAACACATTAACATTAAAATAAATGTTCCCAAATTTGTTTATTCTAGGAAACCCTAGGTATCCTTTATTACACTCATTTATTTCTTCAAGAAGCATTTATTCAGTAACTGTGTTGCAATATGGGTCTAGGCACGTATACAAAGATAAAGTGTAATTGAATAAGAAAAGATTTGGCTGCTCAGTTTACTCACCAGCTCTGCACTGGGGGTGGGCAAGGTACTTAGCACAATTCTCAATTACAAAATAATTTTAAAATAGCTTTCATCCCTAATTTTGGTGGAATATCTCTATTTCATGTGCATTATCTCCTTTGAATCATTTTATTATGCTTAAGAACAAGGCATGTTATGTTATTAAAAATTGTAAACTAATAAGCAAAGCAAGATGTTAATGAAAGTACTAAAGCACAATGGAGCTGTGTTTTACAAATCTAACAGTCTTTTTACCTTCAAGAATTATTATTGGAGTATAAGTTGAATGTACCCTGAAAAAAAATCTCAATTTCCTGATCTCTCAGTCAGAAAAAGGTACTAATTTTAGATCAAATTTCACTTACTAATAATATGCTAAATATTCATGAAGAATGAAAATCACTTCAAAGTTTCTACTCAGTGTCCAAGCATCGCCTTTCTTTTTTCAGTCGTCACCTTTCTTTAATATATTTGGAAAGAAGAAAGTTAGGCACATATCTGTCCTGTTCCTCCCATCTCAAACTCTTCTCCACCACTCTGACTCCCTCTCTGGTCCATTTATCATTTATTTGACAAATATCTAATGGACTTCTACTGTGTATTAGCATTGCACTAAGTACTGGGGAGCCAACATTTATCAGACTATGCTTCTGGATTAATCATATAATCACAAACATATATTTTAATTTGTGGCAAATGCTTTGAATGAAAAACACACAGTCTTACAGACATGATTGAAAAACTTCATCCTCTGGGCATAGGAGAGCTTTTCCTATACAAGTGGTATTTAAAGTAAAATCAGAAGAATGACTTGAAAATTATTACGCCTCTCCAAAAATTAAGTCAATACAAGATTTTTAGCTATATCAGACTTTGCTAAAATGTGTTTAAATATGGAAATAATTATTTACACCAAAAGATGATTCCCAAAGTCAATGAGAAGAGCATCTCAAATGAAACCCAGTACTCATTGGAATATATTCCAATTTCTACATTGGTTTCACTCCCCTGAAGACCTGCTTCTTCATTCCTCACCTCTAGCATATGTCCTCCCTTCAGGGAATCAGCAAAGAATAGCCACCACGAAGACATTTCCTAAAGTCATTTAACTTAAAACATCAGAGACTATGAATAAGGAAGATGATCTTTCTAACCCCTAGCTCTTGACAGCAATCCAAGCTAGGTTTGGTCACCCTGAATTTGGTCTTCTCTAAAGTCAGCATGTGTTGCAGAGACACCGTTTTGTAACCAGTCTTCTGAGAACAGTGCCCATCCTTGAGCTCAGTAGAGTTCGTATTCAGGAGTAAAATATTCCACTACAAGCCTCATACTGTGCATAAGGGCCTCCAATTAGAATAAAGGTATCACTTAACATGGTCACTCAGAAAACAGTTTCTGTGAGCTGTGCTCAAAATATGAAACTGGGAATCATATCAAAGTCATCTCCCCTTAATGCCAGCCACCTATCTAGCTACACTGAAAACAAGGCAAAACGTTTTCATTGATTTTTCCATTATTTTTTGGAGCAGGTAAAATTCTTGATCAGGGAGTGCCTTGTACTCTTTGTAGGGGGAGGTAGGCATGTCAAGCATTATTTATCCTCAGATGTGGATGATGAGATGTTAATCCAAAACATATACAAAGATCATACAATGCAATTAGGAGAAATGAAAATCCTCCTGCTGTTGATATGATTAAGAAGTTTTTCTCCAAGAAGAAGTCAGTCCACCCTTCTCCTTTATTCAGGTATTTTTGGATTGTGCCCACCTGTAGGACCAAAGGTTCTCAGTAAGGGATTCTATCTCTGACAGGCTTTGAATAGGATTCTCCCTGGGTAAGAGGCCTTTCCCAGGCTAAGTCTTATAAAGACAACCCTTGTGGTTTTACAACTCAGCAGATTCATTGTTTCATTATGGAGCTATCAAATAACAGGGCACATAAGCAGACACTCATTTCAGCTGTTTTACCATCAATAACCACCCCTGCATGCACCCAAACCACTCTGTAGAAACCCTAAAGATCTGCATCAGCCCGTATAGGGAACATGATTGGTCTGTGGTCTGCTTATTTTGTTTGCGCTGAGTAAGCTTCAAAAGACAGTTTGTGCTTGACCCAGGCCAGACAGGTGTGGGTCACAGCTCTCCTGTTTGCTTCCTTGCAATGATTCTCACCATTCTGTTTCACTTGTCTGAAGCAGCCCGTTCACACAGAGTAAACCTAGGAGGGAGACCTGAGCGCTTGTGCCCTGAATAGTCCTTTCTTCTCACATTGTCTTGCCACAAACATCAGACCTTTTTATTGGTGAATACTAAGTCATTTGATGCCTAAACATAGCACACTGTCATTTAGAGAGCACAATGAAGCTTTGTCGTCTCTTGGACAGAATTTTTCAAAGTGTGAAAGAATTGCTGTGCATGCATATGTGTGTGCTCAGTCATGTCCGACTCTTTGTTACCCCATAGGTAGCCCACCAGGCTCCTCTGAGCATGCAATTTCCCAGGCAAGAATACTGGAGTGGGTGGCCGTTTCCTCCTCCATGGGATCTTCCTGGCCCAGGGTCGAACCCACATCTCCTGCCTCCCCTGCATTGGCAGGCGAATTCTTTACCGCTGAACCACTTATACCAGTTTCTAAATGTGTACTTGGTATTCCTGGGTGGTATCCTGGAGGCAGTAGTAAGACTCTGGCAGTGTCAGTCTACACGCCAGCACTTCATGTGACAAAGTGTCACCTGAAGAAGCTCGAGTTACACGAGTTCCAAATCACATATCTCACAGGTAGTCACGGAAATCTGTTCAATTGTTAATTCTGTACATTTGGAACCCGAGTTCAGGACATCACTGCTTTGAAAACATCCCTTTGCTCACCGCATTTCTTTTTCCCAGTGTCATTCAATCACACTGAGTGACTGAATCAGGGGAAAGCCTGACTTCGAATGTTTTGATTTTCTGGCCCTAACTCAAAACAGCTCTGTCAGTCCTTATTGTAATACCAGAGCTCCCTCAGGACAAGGTTCTCATTCATGGTAGATATGTATATTTGTTAGTACCTTGTGCATGATCACTGCGTATTAAATATCTGATCAATTTAAACATCAAATATCACATGCAGTGGAGAATTATACACAAATAAAGGGAAGAAGCCAGGCTCACATGGTGGGGGGGGGGGTGCAAGTTGCCTTATGTTCATCTTATCTGAGAGAAAAAACACAGTTCTTTTCGCTCATCAAAAGTTTGTGATCCACACACCTGCTCAAGCAAGTCCAAAAGTACAAAACACATTTGGTATGGTCTCTTGGATTTTCTCTGCTTTTAAGTTATTTCATTGGACCTAAGATTCAGACATCTGATTTCCTAATAATTTTTTTTCACAATTTTATTAAGACTAAAACGCTATGTGATTTTAAGCCTGCACATTTATTCTCTTTCTTAAAAGCTTTTCATTTTGCTGTTTGATGAATACTGGAAGCAAGTGGATTATCTGGATAAAGAGAATTAGTTAAGGTTTGCATCAGTCAAGAGAGTAAAGCCACCAGAGGCTTTGAAGGGAGTGCCTTACAATATAAATAGTCCTAATCTCCTGCAGCACTGACTTTCAAGAAAGAGAATTTTATCAAGACCAGTGTTTTTAATCAGCTAGATCTGCAACAAGATTGAAAGTAATGCTGGTGATAAGGGAAGCAGGCTGTACAGGTGAGCAAGTAGCAAGCAGACAAATCTAGCAAGCCAGATTTTTCCTGATTCATGAGGAATTGGAGAAGTTGGAGAGGTGGGGGAAATTAGAAGTCTCTCTGAGCCCCTAACTACTTCTACCTCTGAAACAGCCATCCAAAGACATCCCTGCCTGAAGTGAAAATGCACCATTTGTACGAAAACAAGTTCTTAGCTGGAGGAGGGCACCCAGTGAGATGTTGGAAATGGAGACAGTACTTTAACAGTCCCAGTGTTTCCATTTTTCATGCCAAAAAAGATCAGTGCCAGCCACAAAACAGGTGGAATTATTCTAGTATGGCTTTGTAGGCAGAAAAGAGAATGGGATATGTGTTTTACCTGAGATGATGGGGCAGCAGTAAAAGCAGATAAGGTTACAGCAAATTGAAAAGAAAAATGGCTCTGTTCTCAAATTGTTGGAGTCTCAACTTTCAGCAACAGTGGCCTGGACCCCCTATTTTTGCACTTTTTTTTTCCCCTCTCTCCAAGAAGAAATAGGAAAAGTGTTTCTGAAGTTCCCATTTTTGGTGAACAGAGGAGAGATTTTTTTAAATTTAGTATCATGCAATTAAAAAGGGCAAAAACCTAAAAGAAAAGTAAATGCTCTATAATTATTTCAGATATATTTTTCTGAGTCTGTGAGGGTTTTTAAATGTTTCCTTAAGTGTCTCGGCAGAGAAGAAAAGACTTTTCAATGGGAAAAGATGAACTTGTAACCAAAACCATTTCAGATCTTACATGAGATTTATCTTGAAAAACCAGTGGTGCATATGTATTTTGCCACAGACCCTGGGGTCAAAAGTGTTACACCGATATCCTCTCTCCAGGTCACTTGGTAGCCGCTATAAAATGCAATCTGATAGTCACTACTTTAGGCAACTCCCCAAGTGTATATCAGGCTTTCAGGAAGAAATTTGTTTACTGTCTTAATATGGAGTGTTTCACATGCTCAAAAGTCGTGTTCCCACTGTTGCTCTGAGTCATGTTGAATCATTCTACACCTAGGACTCAGTGTGCAGTAGGGAACCACCTGGAAGGGAGTGATCTGAAGGTTTTTCCCCTAAACATTTAGAGTCAAGGGTTTTTTAATGCAACATTGAAAATTAGAACCTTCTGAGGACACCATCAAATACTGAGACAAATTATGTTATGTACATATTCAATAAACATACACACACACATACATACATACAAAGTTATGTCTTCTGACTGTGACACTTTTCTCCTTTTTCCTTCATGTGATAGGTTCCCACACATTTTTGAAACTCTGCTTCATCACACTTTCCCTGGAAAGCCTGCCTTTCTTCCCTTAAGCTAGGTCAGGTTCACCTGACCTGAATAACTATATAGCTCACTTTATTGTCAGGTTTTCCATGCTGGACTATAAATTCCATGAGGACACATATGATATCCGTCTTTCTCTCCATGAATGCCCAGTGCCTACCATAGCAGTCAGGCGTTTTCACTATGGGGCCAAATGCTACATATTTTAGACTTTGTGGAGCCTCCAGTCTCTTTTGCAACTGTTCAACTCTGTCATAGTGCAAAAGGGGTCCAGGCAATATGTTAACAAATGAGTGTAGCTGTATTCTAATCAAATCTTATTCACAAAAATACATCATGGCCTGGATGGATCCTGCAGTCATGAGTTTGCCGACTTTAGCCTGACACAAAGCCTGGCATATGTTACCCGTTTAGCAAACAAGGCCTTTCAATAATATAGACTGAGTTGATGGTAGTCCATGGGGAGAAAGAGACGAGAATGTACAGTTGATGCTTGAACACAAGGGTTTCAACTGCACAGATTCACTTATACACGACTCATTTTTTAGTAGTAAATGCCACAGTACTATGCAATCCAACATTGGTTGAATCTGCATTGCAGAACCAAGCTATGTACAGCAGACTACAAGTTAAACCCAGATTTTTGAGTGCATGAAGGATCTTTGCTCCTAACCCACACATTTACAAGAGTTAACTGTATTTGAAAGCTACTGGATAATTGTTGATTGGTGATCTGATATGAAGGATGGGTAAGGAGGAGAGGGCAAATACAATTTTCTGGCTTGAGCAGCCAGCTTTAAGAAAGAGACATGGAAGTTAAAAGAGTGGAACTGGGTATATTAGCAGAAGTGGGGAAGGAGAGATGAATTATGTTTGGAGCATACTGAATGTGAAAAACCTGTGGTCTGTAACAATAGTTCTTAAACTCTAGTGTGTATCAGAATCACCTATAGTATCTCCTTGGATCCGCTGGTATGGTATGAAGCTCATTTGATCTAGTTCTACCAGATTTGTTTCACATTGCTTTTCCTCTCTTCCTGTGGCCTTTGTACAAATGATCCTCCCATCTTCAGTCTACATGTTGATTCTCAATATCTGAACCTTCTCTATAGTTGGTCCAGTGTTTCTGACACACACTCTGACTTTTCCACTGAGATGGGGAAATCCACCATTTCTAGGATGAATCGAAAAGAAAATACACATTGGTATTAAACAAAGTAAGATGAAGAAAAATATTAGAAAGATGTCAAGCAAGAGAAGTAAAAGAGGAAGGCTCAAGTCTCTGGAATTGCAAGCTCTGTAGTTAATAATTTTTGTTAATATCAATTAAATATTCACATTTGTAGGAAACTTCTTGTAAACTTTTCAACTGATAAAATCAGAAATATCTCTCAGGTCTGTCCTCTTTGTTTTCCTTTCTTTGTTTCTGTAGTTCTTCCCTTTTACTCTTCCTTGTAGATATTTTAGTTATTAAATTAACAAATGTATCGATAACTACAATTCACTGAATGCTAAATGCATTGCTTAATATATGTACTGGTAATGTATACTTTCTTGTTTCATCTTCACAACTACCACTGAGATAGGTTTTTGTACCTCCATTTTAGAGAGATTCAGAGAGGCTTAACTTCTTATTGTTTTTCAGTCACTATGTCATGTCTGACTCTTTGTGACCCTGACTGCAGCTAACCAGGCTCTTCTGTCCATCACTATCTCCTGGAATTTGCTCATACTCATGGCCATTGAGTCAGTGATGCCACTCAACCATTTCATCCTCTGTCAGCCCCTTCTCCTCCTGCCTTCAGTCTTCCCCAGCATCAGGGTCTTTTCCAATGAGTCAGCTCTTCACATCAGGTAGCCAAAGTATTAGAGCTTCAGCTTCAGCATCAGCCCTTCCAGTGAACATTCAGAGTTACTTTCCTTTAAAATTGACTTTTTTGATCTCCATGCAATTTAATGGAGTCTCAAGAGTCTTCTCCAGCACCGCAGTTTGAAAGCATCAGTTCTTCAATGCTCAGCCTCCTTAAAGGTCCAACCTTCACATCCATATATAACTACTGCAAAAACCACAGCTAATTAACTTGAGTAAGACCAAATGGCTAATAGATAATGCTGAGAGAATTTAAGCCTAGACTGGACTGGCACAAAAACCTATGCTTTTGACCAGTCTTCAATACTTCAATACAGATTTCCTTTATCCTTCCTACAGTCCTCAAAAGAAAATGCACAGATGCTGCATTTTAAGGACTTTACTGCCAATCTGTACATGGATATAGATAAGGTGTAACAAGCTTAGCAAGGTTTCAAAATTGAGAAACTGTTTCACAATTCTCAAGATCCTGGTCCAAAGTAGGATATGATCTTATAGACAATGAGGCCCAATTAGAAGACTTCCCTCATCACTTACTGCCAAGGAAGGGGCTCACCAAAACTTCCCCACCCCACGCAAGCCTACATCATGAGTCTTGTCTAAAGGAGAGGAACAGGCTGATTACTACATAAAAGAAGAGCCTTTTTCCTAGCACTTCTCAAGGAGTAGGGGTAGGGAAGTAGAAACTGAATCTGATTTGATGAGAGGCCAGTCATACATATCTCCAAGCAGATGTGCCAGTTACAAGAATAACTGAACAATGGACGCAGGCCCGTCTCTGGTAGTCGTTAGGGCCCCAGTGCTTTGAGATACACTCATATCAGAGGGTCTCAGTAACCACACAGCTCTTTCTCTATGAAAACAGTAGGGAGAGGCAATCACTGCTCACCTGGGTTTCTTAGTTCCCTTGCAGTTAAGCAGACACTGATGACTAGATTTGAACCATGTACTTTGAAAAGGAAGATGTATTGCTTATGGGTGAAACACTTAAGGTCTAGAAGATCACCTGCTAACTGTGTCTTCTATGGACTCAGAGACCACATAAGGCAAGGATTTTACGTGTCAAAACCACAAGATTAAATGCAGCCTTGATCCCTAAGTCACTAGTTGGAAGAGATCTATTCTTGACTGTCCTCCAACCTTGGGTAGGTTTTCTCATAAGTGAAAAATAATACTGTGTTTGTTACTATGGATTATTTTACTGTAGTATAGCATCACTTATCTAAACTAAGGCAAGTGCTCTTGTTAACACTAATTTATTTTTTCTGGACTGGGTCAAATGAAGATTTCAGCTGGTTCCATAATATATCTTTACTCTTAGTTGAAAAAGATCACAACTAAGCCCAGTGCATAAAATAAAACTAAAAGGGGAGGAAAAAAGGTCAAGAAATAACATTTTGAGTAGAGAATGCTTAATTCATATAGACAAATGCAAAGAACACAGATTTTAAGTGAAAACCTATAATTCAAGAAAACCATGACTCTAAAGGCTTGGGAATAGTGCTGGATGATATAAGCCCTAAGAGTTTGGAGAAATATTTATTATATTGTTTACTAAATGGCTTTCTCGTTTTAAAACATGCGGAAGAAGCATGGCAACATTAGAAGAAAGAAAAAAAGCAACAATGATGGAAATTTAGAGGAAGAAAAGTAGTTTGAACATTTGTCACACATAAAAAGTAAAAAGAATAGCACTTAAGCCAGATTTTTCCATGAAATATACACAGCGTGGGCTTTCAAAGAACAAATAAAGGCATGTAAGCTGAAGAGGGTAGACTAAAGTAGAGTGCATTTTAACTATCAATCCTGGAGATGACAGAGATCTGAACAACTGTAGTTAAGTGTGGATCATAAATCACGTGTTACCATCTCTGGAGCAAAAAGACAAATGACTTGCTCACCAGTAAGAAATTCAGGAGAATTTGTGGATGAAAAACTTTCCAACCTAAGGGACAAGGATAAATAAGCCCATATATAAGCAGTCGGCAGCTCCAGTCTGTCTCCCACTCCATTCCTCCTGCTTCCCTGTTCTCCTGTTAATGTATCCCTGTGTATGTATGCACACACGTGCACACTCAGTGTACTGGCCTGCACAAACTCCTGCTGTCAACTGATCTAAGGCTATCAATCATGCATGACTAGTAGGTTCCTTATTGGGCTTCCCAGGTGGCTCAGCAATAAAGAATCTGTCTGCCAGTGTAGGAGACATGGGTTCAATCCCTAGGTCAGGCAGATCCTCTGGAGAAAGAAATGGCAACCCACTTCAGCATTCATGGCTGAGAAATCCCATGGACAGAGGAACCTGGCGGGCTGCAGTCCATGGGGTCACAAAAGAGTCAAACACAGCTTAGCGACTAAACAACAACAACTTTCCTTATGGTAAATAAGACTTCCAAGATTTAGAGGCAGGTAAGAGTATTAAGGCTCCTATAACCAAGTGGCAGTAAAACAAGGCTAACAGAAGGAATTTTATTGTATATGCAAAGATGTATTAGAAAACAAGAATTCAGCTTATTTTGTAAGCACCTTCTTAATGTTTTGACCTCACCTGTGTGAAAGATTTGCTTGAAGCATATGCAATAGGTATTCTAGCCTAAAAATCTAGCGTAATGACAAGTTTCCACTGAATCAGTGGGTGTACAGTAGACCATTTCAGAACCTGGGCTGAGGCTTCCTCCCAAAAGGTACAGATAATCTGATTTCTAGATTCTTGCACCTCTTTCCTACAAGGGCAAGAAAGCCTACACAATATTTCTGTCACTCACATTAGTAGCAAAAAATAATTTCTGATACCCATTATGCTAATCTATACAAATCATATATAAGAATATTAATGATAAAATAGCTGATGTGCATACCTTTGTAATGTGGACTTTTGATTAGAAAAATTTAAATGCTAGATATCATTGGAATATGTTCTCTCAAGCAGGCAATTGACCCCCCCATAGGGTATGAATTCACACACACACACACACACACGTATATCACACTGTCACTGCAGAAATATTTTCAAGGATAATAAGAAACTCTACATAAAAATTACAATCTATGGAACTATGGGAATGGAAAAGGCATAGATTTCAGGATAAAATAAGGGGAGAGAACAGTTATCATGTATTGGAATATATCTGTTTTTAAGTGAACATTAAAATCACCAGTCACAGATTTTGCTCAATGACTTGAGTTGTTTTGCTGTCCTATTCTTTAGCAAACCTTAAGTAACTAAAAGTAAGAAATGTAGAAGTTTAAACTCCAAAATGGTACTGACACTTAAGCAGAGCCACATCAATTTCACTTTAGTTGAATAGATTTGGAAAGCTAAACTGATAATCCCCTGAACATTTTCCTGCGTGTAGCTCTCTCATTCAGTATGTTTAATCCACTTTCCTAGATCATTATACAAGTGTTTTGTTTTGTGCCATGGGAAATTCTGATTTTGGTTGATGAAGTACTCAGTCACCTATAATCTTGTGAGAGCCACAAATGACAATAATTGCAATTTATTGAGTAACCTGGAATGAAGAATATAATATGCTGAGTCTGAGAGCTGAGGCAAGTGCATTTTTACTTCAGATCAGCAGAAAATTCAAAAAAGGTAATGTTGTTTGAGCATCATTTCCAATTTCATTTTCTCAATTTTTAACAACTATAGTCATTGAGAAATCACTGAAGAAAAGATAAGAGCTCTACAAGTTGACTAGAGAAATTACATAGAATAGAAAAAATAAACAATGTACAATCAGTAAAAAGCTATGGAGGAGGTAAGAAAGGCTTAGTGTGGAGGACCCAATATTGAACTGGCATAAAGAATTTAGAAGTTTAATCAGCCCACCTCTGAAAATCTGGGTAACCTTGAACTTTCTTCTCTGGGGGCCATGTTTCTCATTAATTAAGTGTAATAATCCAAATGAGTCACCGCTAAGCTATAACCCTAAAATTTCATGATCATTCATGCAGGCAGTTGCTGCACTATTGTATAAATCATAAATATTCTATGTGTTATCTGAGGATATTTGGCAGTGAGAGTTCTCTTCTTTAAGTATCTTAAGTGGATTTGTTTCTCTGAGATTTCCTTCGTACTTTCTGTCTTGTCAGGACATTCTTTCTCTTCCATGGTATCTTGGGCTTCTCTTCTTATATCTCACACTTATCACAGTAAAATCTGGCTTGTTAGTTTGCTTGTCTCGTATCTATTATGAGTTCTTCCATTTCAGGAATCATGTCTAACTTATTGTCTCCCCAGTGCCTAGGGAAGTACCTGACATTTAATGGGGAATGATGGCATAAACAAAGGAATGACTACATATATAAATAAATGGGGGGGTTGAGGTTTGTTGTCAGTAAGCCAGAAAGTAAATAAAAGAGACACTGAGCATCAAAACATTCAAAGCAATTCACCATGAAAGATTATCTTTCACCTTGTATTCTTACTTTCAGGCTCTAATAAGACACTATACAAAATGATTGTTGTTTAGACAGCAATGGCCTTCATTGAAAATTATAGTAGGCTTGAATATCTATAGAGATAACTGTTTTACAAACCTTATTACAAGTAAACAGCCTTCACAAACATCTACCTGTGTAGGCTTATATATATATATATATATATATATATATATATATGTATGTATATATATAATCAAGAACTGCATATTCCATCACATCCACTAGCTTTGTTCATAGTGATGCTTCCTAGGGCCCACTTTACTCCAAATTACAGGATGTCTGGCTCTGGGTGAGTGATCATACCATTGTGATTATCTGGGTCATGAAGATCCTTTTTGTATAGTTCTTCTATGTATTCTTGCCACCTCTTCTCAATATCTTCTGCTTCTGTTAGGTCCATACCATTTCTGTCCTTTATCGAGCCCATCTTTGCATGAAGTGTTCCCTTGGTATCTCTAATTTTCTTGAAGAGATCTCTAGTCTTTCCCAGTCTATTGTTTTCCTCTATTTCTTTGCATTGATCACTGAGGAAGGCTTTCTTATCTCTCCTTGCTATTCTTTGGAAGTCTGCATTCAAATGGGTATATCTTTCCTTTTCTCCTTTGCCTTTCACTTCTCTTCTTTTCACAGCTATTTGTAAGGCCTCCTCAGACAACCATTTTGCCTTTTTGCATTTATTTTTCTGGGGATGGTGTTGATCCCTGCCTCCTGTACAATGTCATGAATCTTCATCCATAGTTCTTCAGGCACTCTGTCTATCAGATCTAATCTCTTGAATCTACTTCTCACTTCTACTGTATAAGGGATTTGATTTAGGTGATACCTGAATGGTTTAGTGGTTTTCCCTACTTTCTTCAATATAAGTCTGGATTTGGCAATAAGGAGTTCATGATCTGAGCCACAGTCAGCTCCCAATCTTGTTTTTGCTGACTGTATGGAGCTTCTCCATCTTTGGTTGCAAAGAATATAATCAATCTGATTTTGGTATTGACCATCTGGGGGTATCCATGTGTAGAGTCTTCTCTTGTGTTGTTGGAAGAGGGTGTTTGCTATGACCAGTGCATTCTCTTGGCAAAACTCTATTAGCCTTTGTCCTGTTTCATTCTGTACTCCAAGGCCAAATTTGCCTGTTACTCCAGGTATTTCTTGACTTCCTACTTTTGCATTCCAGTCCCCTATAATGAAAAGGACATCTTTTGGGGGTGTTAGTTCTAGAAGGTCTTGTAGGTCTTCATAGAACCATTCAACTTCAGCTTCTTCAGCATTACTGGTCAAGGCATAGACTTGGATTATCATGATACTGAATGGTTTGCCTTGGAAACAAATAGAAGTCATTCTGTCATTTTTGAAATTTCATCCAAGTACTGCATTTTGGACTCTCTTGTTGACTGTGATGGCTACTCCATTTCTTCTAAGGGATTCTTGCCCACAGTAGCAGATATAATGGTCATCTGAGTTAAATTCATCATTTCCAGCCCATTTTATTTTGCTGATTCCTAAAATGTTGACATTCACTCTTGTCATCTGTTTGACCACTTCCAATTTGCCTTGATTCAGGGACCTAACATTCCAGGTTCCTAGGAAATATTGCTCTTTACAACATCAGACTTTACTTCCATCACCTGCCACATCCACAACTAGGTGTTGTTTTTGCTTTGGTTCATCTCTTCATTCCTCCTAGAGTTACTTCTCCATTCTTCTCCAGTAGCATATAGGGCACCTACTGACCTGGGGAGTTCATCTTTCAGTGTCCTATCTTTTTGCCTTTTAATGCTGTTCATGGAGTTCTCAAGCCAAGGACACTTAAGTGGTTTGCCATTCCCTTCTCCAGTGAACTACATTTTGTCAGAACTCTCCATAATGGCCCTACATGGCATGGCTCATAGTTTCACTGAGTTAGACAAGGCTGTGGTCCATGTGATTAGATTGGTTAGTTTTCTGTGATTGTGGTTTTCATTCTGTCTTTCCTCTCATGGAGAAGATTATGAGGCTTATGGAAGCTTCCTCAGAGACTAACTGAGGGGAAACTGGGTCTTGTTCTGATGAGTGGGGCCATGTTGAGTAAATCTTTAATCCAATTTTCTGTTGATGGGTGGGGCTGTATTCCTCCCTATATTTATCTGGAAATTTTGGAAAACTCAGCAGTGGCCTCAGGACTGGAAAAGGTCAATCTTCATTACAATCTGAAACAAAGGCAATGCCAAAGAGTGCTCAAACTACCGCAAGATTGCACTCATCTCCCATGCTGGCAAAGTAATGCTCAAAATCCTCCAAGCCAAGCTTCAACAGTCCGTGAACTGTGAGCCTCTAGATGTTCAAGCTGAATTTTGAAAAGGCAGAGGAACCAGAGATCAAATTGCCAACATCCATTGGATCATCAAAAAAGCAAGAGAGTTCCAGAAAAACACCTGCTTCATTGACTATGCCGAACCGTTGACTGTGTGGATCGCAATAAACTGTGGAAAATTCTTAAAGAGATGGGAATACTAGACCGTCTGACCTATCTCTTGAGAAACCTGTATGCAGGTCAGGAAGCAACAGTTAGAAATGGACATGGAAAAACAGATTGGTTCCAAATTGGGAAAGGAGTATATCAAGGCTGTATATTGTCAACCTACTTATTTTACTTATATGCAGAGTACATCATGAGAAACACTGGGCTGGGTGAAGCACAAGCTGGACTCAAGATTGCCAGGAGAAATATCAATAACCTCAAATATGCAGATGACACCACCCTTACGGTAGAAAGCAAAGAAGAACTATAGAGCCTGTTGATGAAAGTAAAAGAAGAGAGTGAAAAAGTTGGCTTAAAACTCAATATTCAAAAAACTAAGATCATGGCATCTGGTCCCATCACTTCATGGAAAATAGATGGGGAAACAATGGAAACAGTGACAGAGTTTATTTTGGGGGGCTCCAAAATCACTGCAGATGGTGACTGCCGCCATGAAATTAAAAGATACTTGCTCCTTGGAAGGAAAGTTATGACCAACCTAGACAGCATATTAAAAAGCAGACACATTACTTTGCTGACAAAGGTCCATCTAGTCAAAGCTATGGTTTTTCCATTAGTCATGTATGGATGTGAGAGTTGGACTATAAAGAAAGCTGAGCAACAAAGAATTGATGCCTTTGAGCTGTGGTGTTGGAGAAGACTCTTGAGAATTCCTTGGACTGCAAGGAGATCCAACCAGTCCATCCTAAAGGAAATCAGTCCTGAATATTCTTTGGAAGGACTGATGCTGAAGCTGAAACTGCAATTTTTTGGCCACCTAATGCAAAGAACTGAGAGACCCTGATGCTGGGAAAGATTGAAGGCAGGAGGAGAAGGGGACGACAGAGGATGAGATGGTTGGATAGATGGCATCACCAACTCAAGGGACATGAGTCTGAGTAAACTCCAAGTGTTGGTGATGGTCAGGGAGGCCTGGCATGGTACAGTCCATGAGGTTGCAAAGAATCAGACATGACCAAGTGACTGAACTGGACTGAAATCAAGGCTCTATTATCCATCTCTGTATTTGGCACACAATGGTCTATTGGCCAAATCTGCCTTGCCACCTATGTTTGTACAGCCTATGAGCTAGAATGGGTTTTACGTTTTTTAATGTTTGGGGAGAAATTTCAAAAAATAATAGTAATCCATGGCATGTGAAAATTTCTTGATTTTCAAAGCCCATAAATAAAGTCTTATTGGATCACAGCAAGCTCATTTATTTGGTGTCTGGCTGCTTTAATGTCGCAAAAGCAGAGTTCCGTACTTGTGAGAGACACTGTATGGCCCATACAGGAGTGGTAAATAATTTTCCCTCTGCCTTTCTAGATTCTTGGCAGATACTTTCTGGTAATAAGGGAATAACAGGGGTAAAAAAAACAACAACGACAACAAAAAAAAAAACCTTAAGTTTAATAGCATGTTACTGTTTTTTAGTCTCTTAGTCCTGTCAAACTCTTACAACCCTATGGGTTAAAGCATGCCAGGCTCCTCTGTCCATGGGATTTCCCAGGTAAGAATACTGGAATGGGTTGCCATTTCCTCCTCCAGGGGATGTTTCCAATTCAAGGAAGGAACCCGTGTCTCCCCCATTGGGAAGTGACTTCTTTACTACTGAGCCACCAGCTAAGCCCTTAATAACATGAATACCTCCTTTATTATGGAAGAGACCAAGGAAAACCAAGTAACTTCCCAAAATGGCACAAGGCACAACCTTAAATACCATTTGGTGGCTAGGGCAGTAAAGTATCCGACTGCAATTCAGGAGACCTTGGTTTGATCCCTGGGTTAGGAAGATCTCCTGGAGAAGGGAATGGCAACCCACTCCAGTATTCTTGCCTAGAGAATGCCATAGACAGAAGAGCCTGGCAGGCTACAGTCTATGGGGTCGCAAAGAGTCAGAGAGGACTGAATGACTAAGCACATGCACGCACAACACACATGTACCCAACTCCTTCCTTAGGGTATCTCTTTCCCAGAACAGAAGGGTACTCTGTCCAACAAGACTAACCACACACACACACACACACACACACACACACACACACACACACACACGCACACACACACACACATGCACACCAGCTAAAGACAGAAAAGAAAAAAAAAAAGATCCAGGAGGAGGCAGTGGGAGGGGCAGTTATGGGAGATTTTCAGGCACAGTAAAGGAAGATATGTTTGTTATGCAGATGTAAGTCCAAAATGCTTTCTGCATTATAAGAGTTTCTAGAGATTTGGTCATCCTCTTTTGGGTAGCAAGAGGGAGATACCCTTACAAACAGGGGGTAAGGGTAAGACCCTTGTAAGTCTCTTACCAGAGGATAATTGTATTGCCTGGAGAATCCCATGGACAGAGGAGCCACGGTGGGCTACAGTCCATAGGGTCACAAAGTGTTAGACACTGCTGAGTGGCTAACACTTTCAAAGGAGAATTGCACTGGGTTTCCAAGTGTTCTCCTGTGTCCAGTTTCTTAAAAATAATCAGCTTAAAATAATCTTTATTATAAAGAGGCATGTTTTGGGGTGGTAAATTCTGCTTTCTTTACCCACAAAGTCTAAAATATTTACTATCAATATTTAGCCATTTAAAAAAAAAAAAAAAAAAATTGCTAAGCCCTGCTCTGTCTTCTGGTCAGTTGCATTTTTACTATCAAAATCAATTTCTGAACTGAGATGGCTTTGTGTTGTGAAAAATATTTTCAAATGGAAAGTTTTGATATCTTCAAAAATTAAAGTAGCCTCATTGGTATTCTTCTCATATTTTTGGTAAAATTAGAGAGGATGTGTTAAACAATATAAGTAGTCAAGGGATGTTTTTATTGTGTTATTTTTATGAAATTTAAAACAAGAACAATTATAGACCTTTTTTTCAATAATATGTTTAACTTTTTATGTTAATAACCTATTTATTTATTTATTCCACACTTTCTTTTAATCCAAAATGATTTACTAAGTTTTTTCTAATTTAAGTGGAAGTCCGATGAATCTTTTTTAAAAGACATTCAATTGGGACAGTTTATAAAGTATGGTTAAGCTGTCCATGAAGTTGATATAATGAAATAAACAACTCTCTTCCAATGAAAATAAGTGACTAAATGAATTCTTCTAAACCCCTTGCTCAAATTGTGTCTGAGAATAAACCACTAGAAAATGTTGATTAGATTTTAATAGTTAGTTAACTCGGTCAAACAAAGTCTAGCAATTCATGAACATTTTTTATAGTTATTTTATATGTGCCATGTATTTTCAGTGTTGTTCCCAAAATTGAGGGAAAAATCTCCACCAACTTAACTCACTAAAATGTTCATTTGTTTAATAAGATCAGAATCACTTACAATAGGTGACTTCCTTGTATGATCATATTGTAAAACTATTATAGTCTGTATAATTAAGAAAATATTTTACACATGGGCCAAAGTATATCATGAACAACCATGATGGGAAAGCAAATCCTTCAGCTCTGATTCCATGCAAGGGTGAGTGGTTATCTTGCTGATTGATGATGATTAGATTCCTGGAGCAAATCTTGCCAAATGGCTGAAGGCCACCTCTCTGGACACTCCTTTGCTGGCAGTTATCTTTGCATGACTTGGAAGAAGCCACAGTTACAGCAGCGTGACTCTGGTTCAGTGGCTCAAATTGGCTGTTTTTCTTTGTTTTGATCATTGCCCCTACCTGTTGGGGATCATAAAATGGTACATTTAAAAGAAAATAGGGGCATCTCAAGACTTCCTCTTTCTTATTCTCCTATCTGAATGACAGGAAATAATCTATAAGACTCTCTTAAAAATAAAAATAAATTTTTAGAAATAAAAATAAATCTGTTAAAAATAATGTAGCAGCTATAACCTAGATATTTGTAAAATATATGCAATAAACCCCAGCTGTGATATTTAGTAATCATATAAATATCCAGGCAAATATTTAAAGGAAGATCCTATTTGCCTGCCTTTTAAACACTGATCAGTATAATTTTGTCTTTACAGATATTAATAGTTCATTTTGTATCATGTATGATAAGCACTAAGTCAAATCAACTCCCAAAATGTTTGTGATTTTGTTTCTACTTTTTATTTTTTTTTCAAATACCAAATATGGCCTTAAACCTTCTTGGCATATCAGAGACTGTCATTATTTAATTTGCATCAGTTACTCAAGACAGTAGATTTAGAGAACACATTTTACATTTCTATTAATTCTAGAATTCTGGAATAATTAAAATGTGATTTTCTATGGGTATAGTCAAGGAATAATTTCCTCCCATATTAAAGATGAAAAATAAAAGTATACTTGCTTAGTCTAACTGTAGTTTAATTATATGGTTATTTAAGAAAACTAAGTGTGGTAGCATACATAAATGACAGACACATGTCACATCTCAAGTCTTCAGCCTCACAAGTTGTTTGTAGATAAGGGCATGGTTTTATGCTTCAGAATTTTTTTAATTGAGTGTTATGAAAGATAATAATTCTCTTACTAGTTTTCTGTTTTGTAAATGTCAGTCATGACAATCTCGTGTAGACACTTTGGTTTTATCATCACCCCTTGCTCTGCTGCCTCATTAACGCATCATGAATTTCTTCAGAATCCCCTTCCATCCCCATTCTTGATTTCATGGAAGGTGAGGATGCTAATCATATCTGTGCAGGTGTATTTTAATAAATCTGCCAGCAAAATCCTTCTGCTTATTCAAGAACATCATCTGTCTGTAATTAATATTCTGCCTCTTGAAGATGAGAAATTAATATCTATCTAATATCCCAAATTTCATCCAGCAATTGAATTCTCAAACATCTATTTAAGCACCAGTCTTTCTGAAAAATACTTTATTTTGCCTACAATATTAGTTATTTGTTTGCTGAACATCATGATTATTCATTTCTTGAGCTTCTTGTTCTCTTTCTCCCTACTCTCTCTCTGTCTCTGTCTCTCTCTCTCTTCACTGATGTTGGCCAGTTGGTTCAAATTTCGTATCAACTTCTTGGATACTCTTTGATTTTTACATGTTTTTCTTTTCTTTTTATTTTTTTCTAAACAAGCAGGTATGATAAAACCTAACAAAATAAACCAGCTTTCATATCAAGGAGTTTATGTGAAATCAAATTATTGCATTGTAAATTCTTAAACAGATTATTATGAATGATTATAGACACAGTGCAAATAAGAATTTGGAAATCAAAGTTAGTAACATAACATGGGATCAGCAGGTCCTTCAGATTAAGAACTATATATTACATCACTGTGAGTTCACTACAGATTCTTATCTCTAAGACTGTCAATACAAAATACTGAAAGAAGAAATGGACCTGCTTAGAAATATCCCTGGAAGCACAACAAGAATACTCCCTTCAGAATGTGGCTATTATTTCCCAGGACTTTTTACCCTACCTGTAAAGATGCTAATACATCCATTTTTGTCATCAAATTATTGCTTTGTTTTGTTCATTTCATTTATTTGGTACAAACAAATAAGTGTGGTGATCATCTTTCTGAACAATGTCCTGTCTACCTGCTCATTCCAATAAGATGTTCAATTTTCTGGGTCATGTCGTCCTGTCCTAACATAGAAGAGAAATGGTTGGAATAGTGTTCCCCAAAAGAAACAATAGTGGTTGAAGTAAAACAGCTATTCACACAAATCCATGTCACTAAGTATATATTTTTCAAGGCTCTTCAGAAATCAGTGTATTTTAGGATGTCATACTCTTCCTCATAAATTTGAGTGCCAAAATGGAAAAGCTACAGGGTTGCAGGCATATTTGGGAGCAGATGGTAATACCTACTGCTGTGTCCAAATAGGCTGGTGGGCATATTTATCTGATATGTTTTCGAGCTATGATAAGAAGCCAACCATCTCTTGTATTCACCACCCAGAAACACACTTTCAAGTAAAGATAACCTTCTCTGTAGAGCCTGATTGCCAGTTAAAAATAAATAATATATTGCTGAGATTTTGTATCCATTCAATTACAGTCATCACAAAGAGAGAGATACTTTTTATCGCTCTTTTAATGTTTTCTTTTGAAAGTTTCTCTTTAGAGCACTTGTATATAAATAAGATCATTGCATTAATGTTATTGCTGATTGGAACACATTTCCCCAGAGTTGCTTAAAATATAGACTTTTTCAAGTTTGCAGTGCATCCTAACCCTGCAGTATAGCTCTCTCCGACTCTAATTAATTCGCATTGCAGAAGCAATGAGTCTGATCTCAGCTGTAGATGTCACAGTGACTTATCCCTTCAATGAAGTGATAATTGGTGTCTGGTTAATTCTATTCATAGAAACCATGGGGCATAAAAAGTAATCCTCACTTTCACTGCACAGCATGAAGCTTCCAGTAGCACCTATGCTGTTCCTAGCAAGAATATTTTTATTCTTTAGACCATAATTCACAATTGTGAAAATGCATCCTATAAGCATATATCTACTGTCTGCTTGATACTTACTCAAAAGGAGCTTTAAACATGGTCATTTGGGCTTGATACAAAAGATTGTCAGTTACCTCCAAAACACAAAACCCAGTCAAGCAGATGATAAGCTATTTCCTTGAAAAATAACTTCTTAGCACTAAGATAGATCCCAGGCCACGGACATTTATTCAATGCAGATGATTGGTGTTATGCAAGATACTTTAACATGGATGTGTAATATTAATATTTTGACATATATGAAAGTATACACATATTCTTGCTGTATATATTTGTAAATTATGAAGCAAATAAGAAAATGAGAAATCATGAGCCAGCACCTAAGTGAAGAACTATGGTATCACAGACGTGGCTGCATTTGATGCTTCTTAACTGTCCCATCACCTGCCCCAAACTAATATGTACAAGATCTGCTTTGTGGTCAGATATAACTGTATTGGCATTTATAAAGCTTTGTCACATGTTTATACACACACAATTTAAAAAAAAATCATTAAAGTATTTCTGTACTATCTCTCACTTGCTTTTTTTTTTAAATTCATTTATTTATTTTAAATTAATTTATTTTTGGCTACACTAGGTTTTTGTCATATCAGTATAACACATATATTGATATCATTAGAAATTCATTCAATTCTGGTAAATAAATCCCTTGACAATCAATTCCAGTTCCTTCTCTAGCACTAACCTGTCAAAAGTTTGGCAAGACAACATTTCAGAACTTTATATGATAATATAAATATTATATACACCCTGGTAGCTCAGTTGGTAAAGAATCTGCCTGCAGTGCAGGAGACCCAGGTTTAATCCCTGCATCAGGAAGATCCCCTGGAAAAGAAAAGGGCAACCACTCCAGTAATCTTGCCTGGAAAATCCTATGGACAAATAGCCTCACTGGCAGCAGTCCATGTAGTCCCAAGAGTCAGATGTGACTTAAAGATTAAACCACTGCCACCGTAAATATTATATATATATATATAGTCTATAATATATTATAGATGTTATATATACATTAAAATATAGATATCTAATATGATGGATAGTTTCATGCACATGGTATTGTGCCAGAAGCATCATACAACTTTACATCACTTCAGTTTTCTTCTGTTACTTAATATAGGTCCAGAAAAACTTTCCACTAAAGTATACATAGCTTGACCTCATTTCATATAACCAATTGTTGTTGTCCTGTCACTCAGTCATGTCCGACCCTTTGCAACTCCATGAACTGCAGCATGCCAGGCCTCCCTGTCCTTCACTGTCTCCCGGATCCTATTCTAACTCATATCCATTGAGTCAGTGATGCCATCCAAAAATCTCATCCTCTGTCATTCCCTTCTACTCTTGCTCTCAATTTTTCCCAGCATCAGGGTCTTTTTCAGTGAATTGACTCTTCTTATCAGGTGGCCAAAGTATTGGAGCCTTAGCTTTAGTATAAGTTCTTCCAGTGAATATTCAAGATTGATATCCTTTAGAATTAACTAATTTGATCCCCTTGAGAATTTGCTACTTTGAACTCTTTGCTGTCCAAAGGACTCTCAAGAGTCTTCTCCAACACCACAGTTCGAAAGCATCTATTCCTCAATGCTCAGCCTTCTTTATGGTCCAACTCTCATATTCATACATGAGAATATGAGAGAATATACTATTGGAGCTTTGACTATACAGACCTTGCTGGCAAAGTGATGTCTCTGCTTTTTCATATACTGTCTAGGTTTGTCATAGGTTTTTTTTTTTCCAAGGACAAAGAGTCTTTTAATTTTGTGGCTGCAGTCATCATACACAGTGATTTTGAAGCCCAAGAAAATAAAATCTGCCACTGCTTCCACTTTTTCCCCATCTATTTGCCAAGAAGTCATGGGACCAGATGGCATGATCTTAGTTTTTTGAATGTTGAGTTTTAAGCCAGCTTTTTCACTCTCCTCTTTTACCTTCATCCAGAGGTTCTTTAGCTCCTCCTTGCTTTCTGCATTAAAGTGGTATCATCTGCATGTCTGAGATTATTGATATTTCTCCCTGCAATCTTGGTTCCGGCTTGTGCTTCATCCTGTCCAACATTTATCATGATGTTCTCTGCATATAAGTTAAATAAACAGGGTAACAATATTTAGCCTTGACAAACTCCTTTCCCAATTTGGAACCAGTCTGTTGTTCCATGTCCATTTCTAACTGTTGCTTCTTGTCCCGCATACAGGAACAACCAGTCTCCTACCTTCTCAGGAGACAGGTAAGGTGGTCTGGTATTCCCATCTCTTTCAGAATTTTCTACAGTTCATTGTGATCTACATAGTTACAGGTTTTAGCATAGTAAAGGAAGCAGAAGTAGATTTTTTTTTTAATCCCCTTGCCTTTTCTATGATTCAGCAAATGTTGACAGTTTGATCTCTAGTTCCTCTGCCTTTTCTAAATCTAGCTTGTACACCTGGAAGTCCTTGGTTCACATACTGCTAAAGCCTATCTTGAAGGATTTTGAACATAGTCTTGCTAGTATATGAAATGAGTGCATTTGTATGGTAGTTTGAACATTCTTTGGCATTGTCTTTCTTTGGGATTGGAATGAAAACTAATATTTTCCAGTCCTGTGGCCACTGCTGGGTTTTCCAGATTTGCTAGCATGTTGAGTGCAGCACTTTCACAGCATCATCTTTTAGGATTTGAAACAGTCAGCTGGAATTCCATCACCTCCACTAGCTTTGTTCGTTGTGATGCTTCCTAACGTCCACTTGACTTCACACTCCAGGATGTCTGGCTCTAAGCGAATGATCACACCATCCTGGTTATCCTGGTCATTAAGACCTTTTTCTGTACAGTTCTTCTGTGTATTCTTGCCACTACTTTTTCATCTCTTCTGCTTCTGTTAGGTCCTTATCATTTCTATCCTTTATTGTGCCCAAGAAATACCAAGGGAACACTTCTTTGCATGAAGTGTTCCCTTGGTATTTCCAATTTTCTTGAAGACATCCCTAGTTTTTTCCATTCTATTGTTTTTCTCTATTTCTTTGCATTGTTCACTTAAGAAGACTTTATTATCTCTCCTTGCTATTTTCTGGAACTGTACATTCAGATGGGTATAGTTTTCCCTTTCTCCTTTGCTTTTCGCTTCTCTTCTTTTCTCAGCTATTTGTAAGGCCTGCTCAGACAAGCACCTTGCCTTCTTGCATTTCTTTTTCTTGGAATCATTTTGGTCACTGCTTCCTGTACAATGTTACCAACCTCTGTCCATAGTTCCTCAGGCATTCTGTCTACTAGATCTAATCCCTTAAATCTATTTTGTCACCTCCACTGCATAACCATAAGGGATTTGATCTAGGTCATACGTGAACAGCCTAGTGGTTTTCCCTGTGCGTGTGTGTGTATGTGTGTGTGTGTGTGTGTGCATGTGTTAGTCGTTCAGTTGTGTCTGACTCTTTGTAACCCCATGGACTATAGCTCACCATGCTCCTCCTCTGTCCATTGAATTTTCTAGGCAAGAATACTAGTTTGAATTGCCATTCCCTTCTCCAGGGGATCTTCCCAGTCTGGGGATTGAACCTGACTCTCCTGCATTGCAGGCAAATTCTTTACCATCGGAGCCACCAGGAAAGCCCCAGTGGTTTTCCCTCTTTTCTTCAATTTAAGTCTGGATTTTACAGTAAGTAGCTGATGATTTGAGCCACAGTCAGTTCCTGGTCTTGTTTTTCCTGGCTGTATAGAGGTTCTCAGTCTTTAGCTGTAAAGAATAAAATCAATATGATTTTGGTGTTGATCAAAAAGTTCACTGATTCCTAAAATGCCGATGTTCACTCTTGCCATCTCCTGCTCGACCACGTCCAGTTTACCTTGATCCATGGGCTTGACATTACAAATGTGTATGCAGTATTGTTCTTTATATCACTGGACCTATGACCAACAGGTGTCCTATAATTTAGCCATTATAAACTTGTGTGACTAAATCATAGGACATTATATAGTTATTTCATGTAACTGATAAATGTTATAATTTAGCCAATAATTTAACCAACAGAGTTATCCTTTGTGTACATTTAAGTTCAAAAAATGTTGCAATAAATGTACTAGTATGCCTTTATGCCTCTAACAGAATATTGCTCTAGATTAGAAACCTAGAAGGGAAATGCCTTAGTCAAATTGCGTATGCATTTTGAATGTTAACAGTTAAAACCAAATGTCCCTTAAAAGGCTAGAACTGTAAAGGGTCTGACATTTCACCCTACTTAGAGATTATTAAATTAGTCTACCACAGTTTCACAGATACTGGTAGAAGATACACCACTCCTGGGTCGGAGAGAAAGGACTTTATTACTCACAGCAATGGTAGTAGCCAAAGGATTTGCATTTTCTTTTGCAAATTTCTCAGGTGCAAATACCCTGAGGGCCAAGTGATACCCGCACATGTTAATCTGTTATGTGACAAAAATGTTAAGCTTAGGGAATCTGACTGTTTTATTATGGTTGGTAGGCGTACCTGTCCTGTATTCCAGAGCAAGATACTATCTTGATTGTGTTAGATAATGCACAAATATAACCTTATTTTCTTAGGGAGATAGATACCCCCTCTCTCTTCTAAGGCTGTTTGCTCTACAAGTATCTTGGAGAAGATAATCT
This sequence comes from Antilocapra americana, assembly GCA_007570785.1. Lineage (NCBI taxonomy): Eukaryota > Metazoa > Chordata > Mammalia > Artiodactyla > Antilocapridae > Antilocapra > Antilocapra americana. Next base: position 1,257,236 of record ML661343.1, read on the forward strand.
CTAACACAATTAGAACTTCTGCTTACAGAAGGTGCAGAAATAGGAAACCGATAAGAATTATTCCCAACAGTTTCCTTCACAGAGGTTTTATACTAGCTTCCATTGAGAATCATGCTGTGCTCCTAACCAGTGGCTGTGTTAAACCCTTGCCAGATTAATTCGGGAGTATTGGGTTCACTCTCCCCTAACTCTTGCTGCCACTCCATTCTGAATCTCCTAATGACAGTGCTCATACTACGTTTGCTTTCAAGAAAACCAAATTTCCACAAGTGCTTAGCTACCATACCAGTAATCAAGAAAATATATATACATTTCTCTAATGTATATGCATCATATACCACTCATATCTAGCTAATTATTACCTTGTATATATGCAAACCAAGCAAATGAAGTGTTACCTTATATTCCAGTGTTCCAAGAGAAGGGAAAAATCTGTATTTTGATGTGAAAGCATCCAATTTTCAAATGTGAGTGAATTAATTCAAGTTGATTAATAATATTTTCAGCAATATGAGGGCTTCGCTCATATGAGGGTGGCTCAGATGGTAAAGAATCTGCCTGCAATGCAGGAGACCCAGGTTCAATCCCTGGGTCAAGGAAGATACCCTGGAGAAGGGAATGGCAACACACTTCAGTATTCTTGGCTGGAGAATTCCATGGACAGAGAAGTCTGGTGGAACACAGCCCATGGAGTTGCAGAGTCAGACATGACTGAGTGGCTAACCCTTTCACTTTTCAGCAATGTGAGATGCAGCCACAAAACTGTAGGGAATAATAGAAAACAGTTATGACATTTAGGATCTCACTGGTAATGCACCCTCTTATACTCAATTATAGCCCCATTCACAAAGCTTCCATAACATTTTATACACCTTTCTCCTAAAGTGTATCACTAGGTTCCTGATTTTTTTTTTTTTTTGACAATTTAGATAAAATATATTCACTGTCCTAGAGGAAATTAAACAGAAACCTTTGGGATTAGTCTCCTGTACCAAACAGACATCATTTGTCTCCTCTGACAAACATAATTTATATGATGTTCTATAGTTTTTTGTGAGTTAATATCTAATACTACAGAATTATAAAAAGTGTAATGGTACACAAAAATGTTTAGTCAGTGTAGAAAGTAGTGTTCAGAAATTATTTTCAAATCTTTGGTTTTAACTGTAATGTCTCATCCCACGGTGTATATAGTTGTCTCTTGCAGAGTTGTTGAAGTTTTTCTGTTGTTGTTGTTGTTTTCTATTATTGCTATTGTATATTATTTTCAGAAGGAATTTAGACATCATCTTGCATCCTTGAGAATTCTTTTTAGATTAAAATGTAATTGACATATAGCAGCATATTAGTTTCAGATGTATCACATTACTGATTTGATATTTATATAGTAAAACAATATATACAAATAATAATAAATCTAATTAACATCCATCACCATGGGAAATTTTAAAGATAACCCTAGTAGGGGGCCACATGTAGGAGTGAAATAGAAATTCCAAATTCTTGTTCATGGAACCAAAAAATGGAATCCAGGAATATGCAAATACTCACAGTAACAAGTCAATGGGATTTATTAGAGAAGGGAAGTACAAAGCTCTCAGTGTAGATACTGAGAGTGGGTCAAGAGTCCCCCAAAGGTGAGACTTACAGCAGTTTTTATATCCCTAATCTGTACATTTTTGGTTGACTCCTATCCTTATTTCTAACCAATCAGTTGAAAGGTTAAGGTGCTTAACTTAACATCCTTATTGCTTCTTCTGATCCCTTCTTGATGCCCCCTGGCCACTTTACAATGGACCAGATGTTTGGGCTGATTAATTATCACCTGATGTTTGTCCCTCAGGCATATGGAACAAAAGCTAATTACTGCTCTTCCTTCCCTGGATCTAAGTGCTGATGATTTATCACACTAAGGACACATTCTAGGAATTCAGGACTAAGGATATAGCTTTAAGCTAATGTTTATTGAAAATAAACCTGATATCTCAGAGTCCTACACTGACGCCCCTAGCAATTTCTACCTCAGGAGGATCTCAGAACCTTCTGGATATTTGCCCAAGTGTCCTTCACCACAAGGAGACCCAGGAGACCTTCTTGGGCCTTGCCTGTCACCATGCATATTCATTATTATACCACAAGTGTGTTGATCTTATATAAATAGATCCGTTTGGGGGAAATTGGCATTTTACAAATAGAAATACATTTGATTTCTGTATGTTGACCTTGTATTTTGCAAGTTTTAACTTAGTTTAAGTAGTTGTTTTGTTTCTTTTTAAAGATTTCTTCAGACTTTCTATGTATTGTCTGGAAATAAAGATTATTGTATCTTTTTTATTTCTATTCTATTAGCTGTAGTTTTGGTTTCTTTGTTTTGTAAATACTATGTGCTAAGATACTCCTTTCTATGCCATTTTACAGGTTTTATTGTTTGTTTTTTGGTTTGTTTGTTTGCTTTACCATGAATGAACATTATCAATTAATAAGTCTTATATTCTTGAGATATAGCCATTTGATCTTGATGTCTTATCACTTTTATACATTCCTGGATTTGATTTGATTTTGTTTTTTCGAGGATTTGCATTTGGAATCATAAAGATATTGCTTTATAATTTTCTTTTTCTGTGATATCTTTTTCTGATTTTTGGTATCAGCCTGAGATGAGGTCACCTGCATAAAGTAACTTAGGAAGTTTTCCCCTCTCCTCAATATTTTGGAAGGATTTTTGTGGTATTTTTCTGGTGTTGTTATTGTTTTTAAATGTTTACTTGAATTTAGTAAGGTAGCCATCTATACCTGGACTCCTCTTAGTTTGAAGTCTTTAACTTCTATTTCTTTAATTAACATCAAACTATTCAGATCATATGTTTCTTTCTTAAATGATACTTGGTACTTTGTATCTTTAAAAGAATCAGTCCATTTAATCTAAGTTATTCGATTTATGATCATTAAATTGTATCTAATATTCCCTTATTTGGAGAAGGAAATAGCAACCCAGTCCAGAATTCTTGCCTGGGAAATCCCATGGGCAGAGGAACCTGGCAGGGTACAGTCCATGTGGACACAAAAGAGTCAGACACTAAACAACAACGACATTCTTTTATTTATTTATTTTAATGTCTGTAGGATCTGAGATCATACCTACCTTTACATTCTTGATTTTCTATATTTTAATTGTTTTTTTCTCTTAGAGGTTTATCAATTTTATTGATCTTTTTATGGAACTAACTTTTGATTTTATTGATTTCTACAATGTTCACCTATTTTTCTACATTATTTATTTCTGCTCTTATCTTTATTATTTCCTTCCTTTAGCTTGCCTTTCTTTTTCTAGCTTTGTAATATTGAAGATAAAATTAGATAATTGATTTGAATCTTTCTTCTTTTCTAATATAGGCATTTAATGATAAATTTCCTTCTACCTATTTCTTTAACTATGCCCAACAAGTTTTAATAGGTTGTTATAAATTTGATTCAATATAAAATGCTTATAATTTCCCTTATGAGTTCCTCTTTTATCCATGAGTTACTTGAAAATGTGTGGCTTAATTTCAAATACTGGGGAATTTTCTAGATTTAGGGGGAAAAAGTGTCATAGAAAGCATTCTTTACTTTACATAAATTATAATATTCTTTTACATTTTTAAGGCTTATTTTATTGCCCAAAATAGTGAATCATGGATAAGATCTCTTGTGTACTTGAAAATATTAAGTATTCTGTTATTATTGGTGGAGTATTCCATAAATAACAATTAGGTCAAGTTGATTAATAGTGTTTTTTACCTCCCTTGTAAGCTTACTGATTTCTGTCTGCTCGCTCTATCAGTTGTTGAACAGAGTGCTGAAGTCTCCAAATCTAATTGTGGATCCACCTAATTCTCCTTTTAGTTCTATTAGTTTTTGCTTAATGTAGTTTGAAACTCTTAGATGCTTATACATTTAGCACAGCTATATTCTCTTGGTGGTCTGAGCCGTTTAGCACTATGCAGGTGGCGTAGTAGTTAAGAATCTACCTGCCTGTGCAGGAGACACAAGACATACATGTTCCATCCTGGGTTGGGAAGGTCCCCTGGAGGAAGAAATGGCAACCCACTCCAGTATTCTTGCCTGAGCAATCCATGGACAGAGCAGCTGGTGGATTACAGTCCTTGTGGTAACAAAGAGTTCATGGGGTCGTAGAGTCAGATGTGACTGAGCACACATATACACAATGTGTACACATATACCCAGTATCACTCTTTACCCGGTTCTGAGTCCTACTTTATCTGATATTAAAATAATCACTTTCTTTTGTGTGTTTGAAGGATATAACTTTTCCTGCACTTTTAATTTAGCTGTGTCTTTGAATTTAAGCCAGGTTTCTTTTCAGCAGCATATACTAGACTCCTTTTTTTTTTAATCCATTGAAAAATGTTTATATTATAATTGATGTGTTTAAAGCACTTGTATGTGATGAAATTATTGATATGATTGATAATCATAATAACTTTTACTCTGTCTCTCTAAATTCTACATTATTAACATCTTTGTATTTAATTCACCTTACACACAATATAAACTTGAAAAGTTTATTACGTTTATACTTCTTTCAGATCAATTCTTTTTCACTCTACTCTTGATTTGTTCTAAATATAGTATGACTGTTCAAATCATAATTTTTCTCATATAAGTTATAAATGAATAGAATATCTATTACAGGTAAATTTAAATCATATTTTATTATGATTGCACTTCTCTTGTCTATGCAGGATAAAAGTAATATAGTAGCTGCTGAATATATCAATCAGTGAATATTAGATAACTTATCATTTATCATCATCTGCCCCTTATGTGTTTTACTTTTCATAATAACAGTATGAATCTGTTGAAATAGAAGAAGAAAAAAGGAATAAATTGATACACGCTTTGGTGCAAAAATCAGTAGCAGCATATGGTCATGAATAAAGTATCGCCATTTCAATATCTGTGTCTGTTTTAGTTCCCAGTAGTATTATCTGTAGAGAAAACCTTTGCCATACAATAGATAATATCCTTAGCATTTGAAAAAGGTGCATTATCTGAGAAATAGGAGGACATGAGAATGTTTTAACATTAGCATGTTTATAACACTAGTAATAACATGAAAATAATAGTATTTTCATCCAAAATACTATTAACCTTCCCCATGGCAAATAAAACATTGATGGAAGTGTGAATATTCTAAAGAGGCATTGGTGGTACATTATTTGCTAACGAGGGGAGAATCCCAAAGGTGCGCTTAGAGAAAAGATGGTTGCAGAGACACTCGTTCAGTAGCCAGTATATAATCCTGGCAGATGGAAGGTGGCGTTAGTTAAATAAGGGGAGGGTAAGACTGTTTTAATTTAGAGATTCTAGTGAGTCTTATTCCCATATTCTGCACAAAACCTGATTGGTTTTAAGCACAAAGGTATATAATACCTAGACTAATCTTGAAAGTAAGCAATATCCCAATTGTCCCAAAAAGACCTGAAAGAAAGTTCTTTTCCAATTTTCCAATGGCTCACAGGCTATTAAATTGGTTTGTTTTATTAGGTTTTGTTTCTTATGACTGGGAATTTGTACAAATTTAGTGTTTATCACAGGGCTTCCCTGATAACTCAGTCGGTAAAGAATCAGAGCCAACTTAGAGATAATGGAAGTCAGGGGGGGTTTTTTGGATTTTTTTTTTTCAGAAATTTGCACCTCTGATATAATTAGGGGGAAAATATGAGTGTGTCTTTCTCTCTGTGTATCACTTCACCCACAGTGACTGCATTTCCTTGTTTATCTTCTCTTCTGTGTTACGCTGTCTGTATATTCAGAGCTTCAGCTGCCCAGTAGTTCCTGTGTGCTGTCTTTCCTCAGTCTCTTTTTGTTTCTGTTTTCCACAGTCAACTTTCCACCTAGTTTGATTTAAATTCTCCAGAGAAAGTTTGTGAATGACCTAACCAATCATCCTTGTCCATACCTGATCAAAGGTTTTGCTCAGAGCCACACCAGGTGCTATTATTAAGTAAACAAATGGTCAAGCTTGGATAGGTGCTCATCTTTGGTCATTTCAGCTCTGGGTGAGGGGACAGAGTCCTGATATATAGAATTTGAACACATATTTTCTAAAAAACAGACTAAGGTTGAGGGTAGGGAGTGAGGACAGGAGGACTGGCAGTTGAGCACAGGGTACCCTTCAAAAGTGATCTAATGATTTAGTTTGCATTCTGGGTCTTATCATAGTTCATGAAAGTCCTCATAATCCACTGGGGGAGAGAAAGACACATCATTACAGAGAGTGTCATACAAGACAGATACCAGCCTTTAGACTCCTGGATTTCTTGAGAGAAGCAACTGTTTTCTTTGTTTCTTTAGTAATTAGCTCAATATGCAGTACATAAAAAGATTATTACTATGCCATTGAACAGGTAATGAACAGTGTGTCTTCTGAACTAAAATGAACATTTCCATGTTAAAACTACCATCCTACAATGTTTTCATTGTCTAGTATTCTCAACGGACAATATGAGCCGTTGAGATAAGTTCAGTGTTATTGAACTTATTGAAACATTGAACAATAAGTTCAATGTTTCATGCCCATAGACAGAATATGTTTTGCATTTGAGACCTCCCAAGCAGTCTGTGTGGAAGGCACATTTCAGTTCACTGGATGCCATTCTGGAATTGATCCTGATTTCAAAAGAAAACTCGATACCTATTTATGTCAGTTAGTTCATCTTTGATGACATCACCTTGACAATGTATTCAGTTTCTTGTGAAAGAGCATACCGTCATGTGTTGGCTGCATTCATATTTGCTCTTGTAAGACTAGGCCAAAATGTTTCCACTGGTCTAGAGAAACAAATGCACAAGTACTGCTAAAAACTGAGCAGCTTGTAGTTGGAATCAAGTGACTCACAGTTCTTACTGGGGAGCAGTTTTGACCTAAGCAGAAGATGCTCCCATGTTCAAATGTTTAAACTGGTTTAGAACTTGGGAAAATCCAGTAACCCACGATACATGAAACATTTAAAACTTTGAGACTTAATATCTTATGGAAATGCGGGAAAGAGATGCATCTGACCTTCAGTCCCTGTGTATGGCAATGAGGCAGGAAACAGACAATTACAGAGAAAAATCTAAAAGCCAGATGTCAAAAATAAGTGTTAACCCTGAGTTGTGACATTTTTAAAATGTCCTCGGCTCATACTGAAGTGCAAGTGCTAATGTGGTCATTTATTTGTCTATTTATAAGGACAAAAAATGCCTTGAGATTTGTAAAATGTTTAGAAACGGATCTTATTCTTCCTGAAAAATAACAACAAGCTGTTATTTTCAACCTAAGGGTCAAAACTAAGAAGTATCCATTAGTACTCATCAAAGCTTACACATACAGAGCACATGTCTTGAAGCAAGAATTAGCAGACCATATTTTTACTTTGCTAACATCTCTCTTAGATATAGGAAGTAATCTTTATAAAATATTTGAGCTTACTGGCAAGAGTAGAATATATATTCCTGGAATCCTAACTGTGTGGTTATAAAATAATTTAATAGGTAATGTGTACATGTTTTCACTCTTTTTTCTCAGTCTTGATGATTGGTACAGTGCCATATTGAAAGGTTGTTGATGAAATCACAACGAAGATGCCAGGAATCTTGGCCTCCGGAAGAGAATTCAATCCGGGGCCAGAGATGAGGCTTGATCGCTCAGAGCTTTTGTGTAATAAAGTTTTATTAAAGTATAAAGGAGATAGAGAAAGCTTCTGACATAGGCAACAGAAGGGGGTAGAAAGAGTACCCCTCTGCTAGTTTTTGGCTGGATGTTATATAGACACTAGCAGTTTACTAATGAAAGAAAGGAATTTTTCAAAACTCAGAATGGCACCAGGCCCCTCATACATAAGATGTATTTTGGGATAATCTTGGCACCAGACAAGTCATCCTGGGCCATAAAATGATTGACTTGAATTTTGGAGAAGGGCAGTTTACCTACAGATAGTTTCATTTACATAGATTAGGGAAACAATGTCTGAGTATAACATACTGGTTTGTCAAGCCGTTTGGCAGAAGCGAATCAAAGACAGAGTTTGGAGTAAATGTATAGTACATTAACATAGCTTAAGACAAATATTTGCATAAGAAGAATGCATTGGTTAACTCAAGGTTTGAGAATAGTTAATTTCAAGTGAGACCAGGTATCATTATGGCAACACAGTGTTTTAAGAGAAACCTCTTTTAAATTTATATAGAGAAGGAAAAAATATTGCTGGTTCAAGTTTCCTCCTGATGCTTAAGAGAGAGATAAAAATGTCTGACTCTTGCAGCCTATTTCCTCCTTTTGGAGACCCCTGGCCTTCCTGCCTGTTACCCTCTCATTATAATAGGAGAAAGTCCCTTTAAACTTGTTGTTTGGTTGCTGATTTGTATCTGACTCTTTTGTGACCAATGGATTGCAGCTTGCCAGGTTCCTCCGTCCATGGGATTTCCTAGGCAAGAATACAGGATTGGATTGCCATTTCCCTTTCCAGGAAAAGCGAAAAGGAACATGAGACCTTTAACTCACGGTTGGACCTGTGATTCCTGCATTGTAAACAGATTCTTTACCACTGAGCCACCTGGGAAGCCCCCCTTTAAACTAAATGTTGATCAAATAATCACACTTACTGATTACTTATAATCAAATAATACATATATATATATATATATATATATATATATATATATATATATATATTTCTTAGGAGTATAAGAAGCTGGAAAATTTTATTTTCTAATTAAGTAACTATAAATTACAGAATTTCATACTTTAATCAATATCCTCATTTTGTGCTTGACTATTCAGTAAAAAGGAAAGAAATTTTAAAAAATATTATTTTCATAGAAAATACTATCTTACCCTGTATGTGCAAAAATGATAGGTTAAAAGTGTATTGCATGTCCTGTAGTCTTAAAAAATATAAGATAGTGGCTAAAAAAATACATAAGCTTTAGAGAAAGTACACTGTGGATATTTAGATAGATGCAGGGAATTTTTTTTTTGGGGGGGGATAGCTCTTTTGATGAGAGATCAAAATAATCATCCTTAAGCTGTGGTACTATCTAATCTTCCTCTGTCATCTAGTGGCCTGCTTCAAAGCCTTACCCACTTTGGCTGTACTGTGTGTCATTTGAAGTGCATTTTTACTACCATTGTTAGGGACAATGGCTTATGCATTACCTCTGCTTAAAAATAACACTCTCAGATCCTCTTCATTTGCAGTCCTTGAAATTTTCTAGATGTTATACACATGACTTTGGCTCCAAGAAATATGTGTGTCAATGGGAACACTATATATTTTTTTTTTATTAAAGCAATGTGGTACACCAGCACTTAAAATATAATACATCAACACTTGACCAAAAAAGATGTAGAACTCTGTGTTTAAGTGGAAGATTTTGATGTTAGACTACAGGAGTCTGATGCCAACTCTACTGCTTAGTGTTGTGTAACCTTGAGAAATTATCTAACTCCATCTATGTCTTATTTTAATGATCTCTAAAAAGGGGGCGGGGGGATAATACGATGATAGTATATCCTTTCTAGACTGTGAAACATCTATTCAATTAAAGTCCTTCAGACAGCATGTGGCATAGAGTAGCAAGCTATATTTGCAATGGGATTAGTATTCACGTATAGCTTTTCTTCACTTCGTTAAGCATAATTTTACATTATTTTTGCATGCATTTTAAGGGATTTTTAACAACATCTTCTGGACTTAAGTAGCAACATGGTATATTAGAGAGGAAAATCTGGACTGTAGATCAAAGACGTATAGAATAAATTCTGTCATTCATGTCTTACAACTTACGTGAATTTGGCCAAGTTATATCAGCTCTCTAGACATTTGTTTCCTGTTCTTTACAGTAAGAGTCATAAACTGAAAAGTAATATTATGCTTTTAGGGTTCTAGCCCAATAAGAGATGCTTGATGGATAATAACACATTATGATATGGCCAAGTTAGATTACATCCAGTATTGTACATGTCTATTTTATACTATATGCCAGTAGTTCAGAATTTAGAGTGTTCAAGAAGTCTTTGATAATTTAATATTGCATTGGTAGCTTTATGTAGCACAAAGGTTACACTTTAATATTAAAGTTCAGTAGAAACCCTTAACCAGAAATGCATGATTACCATTGTATTAATCTGACAAACTAATGAACTGGGTGAAATCTCACCTCTCCCCCAATTTGCTTCTGTCTGACTGTAACATATGGGCTGAATTGTGGTGTGAGGTAATCTAACACTCCCTAAAGTACCTACACACGGGATTCTCCATGTCCATATTCGATCACTGAAGTGTTTTCCTCAGCTGTCTGGAGCTGCTTGCCAAAAGTTATGTCTTCTACAGGGGGAGATATGACCAGTAACTGTCTGATGTAGGGATCCAAAGGCTTTGCTTTCTTCCTCAGTTTGGGGATAACTCTGAAGGGCCGTCCTAGCACCACAGCTCATTGTAGGCTGGGTCATCTCTTGCAATCCTAGTGTAGAGAGCTTGCCTTCTGCTTTCCTAGGGGGTGTATTTCCTAGGAACACTTCACAATAAACCTTCTGACCAGACACAGCTTGCAGAGAACACAGTCCCAGGCCTACCCTAGTTTGAAAAGTTTTAGAGTAGTAAGGTGGCTCAGACGAGCATTTCTCCACCTGAAATGCAGGAGATCCAGGTTGGGATGACCCCTGTGAGAAAGAAATGGCAACCCACTATTCTTGCTTGGAAAATTCCATGGATGGAGGAGCCTAGCAGGCCACAGTCCCTTGGGTCACAAAGAGTCAGACACAATTAAATGACCAACACAGTAAATCGTGGACCAAATACCTATGTCTTATCTATCATGGCACAGTAGGCAACGGATGAATTAAAAGTAGAACTGCTTTAAGAATTTGATCAGGCCTTTTAGAAGTCAGAGCATACATCACAGCAAGCCTAGGAAAGTATACCTGCATTCAACAGTAATTGTTTACTGTGAAATTTGGAGAAAAAAATGTTATATTGGGTTTCAAAATTATTTAACTATGTATAATTTGTGATAGGCTATGATTTTTTACACTCTGCATGTTTGGAAAATCTTGCAAAGTGGAAACAATTTGTCCAAAAAACTGTTTTCAAATGTAATAAAACTTTTATGAATAATAAATTGAGTAATGAATTTTACATAATATTATTCAGACATTTAATTAAACATTTATTCATTTTGATTTTGTGGTTTTCTTTTTTATTTTCTAGAGCCAATACATTAAATTATAAAGACTCAAATTTTGTATGATGATCTTTGAAAAATTTCAGAGGCCATTGAAAATGTTAAGGCCCTTGACTATATCTGAACAAAATCTAATATACATTTATAAAAGGCAAAATGTGAAATCTTCTTTTTCTCTTCTTTCTAAGTTAAAGCAGGTTGCTACATCCTCCAATACTTGCCATGGAGCTCATTCAAGTTTGAAAGAAAAGAAAAGCAGACACAGGGCTTGGTGCAGGGGCATACCATATGAACATACGACTAACTCAAGCTGTGTCATTCTCTTCCATTTTTCCAAATAATTTCCCATTTCCTTCAACATTATCTTGTGCATGTAAACATATCTGTGTTTAACAATAGCCAATCACATGGGGCTACTCCAGTGAAGTGATATTTCACATGGCTCCCCAACCATGGCTGGTTAAAGTAGAACTTAGATATACCTGTCTATTCACAAATCTTTGTGTGATGCTCTCCTCTGTTAGTCTCAGAAAACTGTATCTTTAAACTAGTTGTTTTGAATCTCTATAAATATATAGAGAAAAAGAATAGACTCTGGAGTATATGTGTATGTGTGTTCAATCAAGAGCAGTTAACCACCTCTTATAGTCATTTTGCTCAGTCATAAGATTACTGAAGTCAACAGTAGAAAAGACTTAATATGTTAGGAAATTAGGTCCATCAATTTAGCAATATATGTTTTTTGCAAATATTTTCTCCAATTATGTGGCCTGTCTTCTAATTCTCTTGATATTGTCTTTCACAGAGAAGTTTTTAAATTTAAGGAAGTCCAACTTATCGATTATTATTTTCATGGATCATGTCTTTGGCATTGTATCTAAAAAACATCCCATCATTATACCCAAGGCCATCTAGGTTTTCTCCTATGTTACTTTCTAGGAGTGTCATATCTTTTCATGTTGTTTTGAGTCTATGATCATTTTGAGTTAATTTTTGTTAATAGTGTAATGTCTATGTCTAGATTCACTTTTCTTCACATGTAGTTAGTTGTTCAGTTGTTCCAGCAGTACTTGTTGAAGATGCTCTCTTTGCTCTGGGATTCCCTGGTGGCTCCGATGGTGAATAATTTCCCTGTAATACAGGAGATCCAGGTTTAATCCCAAGGTCAGGAAGATTCTCTGAAGGAGGAAATGGCAACCCACTTCAGTATTCTTGCCTGGGAAATCCCATGGACAGAGGAGCCTGGTAGGCTATAGTTCATGGGTCACAAAGAGTCAGACACAGCTGAGTGACTAAGCACAACTTTGCTCCATAGTGTAGCTTTCTTATGTCCTCCTTTCCATCAAATGTCCTTCTATATTCTGGGTCAATCTTTGTGTAAAATAAATTGAAAAAGAAGTAATGCACACAAAGCCAAAAGTGACTCCATGTAATAATCTAACACTCCATCTAATAATCAAACTTCAATGTTTTGATGAGTTCTAAGACTATCCAGCAGTTTTGAAATTTTTCCTTTTAAAAGTAGCTTCCAAGTGACAATCCCAGGCCTTTACAGTAAGAGTCATAAACTCTGGTTTTAATCTGTGACCATGTTATGTCTGTTCCAATCTAGGGCAAATGGGAAAGTGAAAGAGTGAATGCATGTATATTTGTATGTGGGTGTGGGTATGGTATGTGATGGTGTGTGTATGTCTACATAAGTTACAAACTTTCTTGCCAAAGTCTCACCTGTATTCTGAGATCATATCCATAGTTTTGGTGTTATAGCTTATTTTTTAATGATAAAATGATTAGATTTTTGTATGTTTTAAAAATGATATTATGCTAAAAAAAACTAATGGTTGAAAATACTGTATTTATCCCTAAAACATATTTTTAAATTATCCTGGTTTATGAAATCACGTGTCTGGGAAATGCTACCTGAGGGGACAGTCACTTCCTAGTATACAGCAGAGTTGAAGAAGGGCTGTGATGCAGAAATAAGACTCCCAACTGTGGATCATTTCTGTATGTTACACACAAGCAGGTTATAAACACAGTTTACCCTCCAATGACAGAACTAAAGGCTCTAATTTAGTTTTCTATAGCAGAGTAACAAATTATCACAATTTAACAGCTTAAAATGAGACACATTTATCTGGCAGTTTCTGTGGGTCACAAGTTCAAGTTTGGCTTGGCCGGGTCCTTTCTTCAAATCTGACAAGGTTGCAAAATATTGGCTTTATGTTTTCATTTGTAGGCATAGTGAGAAGAATTTGCTTCCAAGTTCATTCAGACTGTTGTCAGAATTCATACCTTTTTTATCTGTGTGACAGAAGGCCCTCAGTTATTGCTGGTTGTAGGCTAGACACAAACCCCTGACGCTCATGACCACCTGAGGATCTTGCCCCTTGTGTTTGCTCAGCATGACTGCTTCATCATGTCCACTAGGAAATTCTCTCTTGTTCAGAGTCTAACTCAGGGAGGACCTACTCCCTCTTTTAAGGGCTTTCCCCTGGTTAAGTCAAGCTTCTCAGGATAATCTTCCTTTTGATTAACTCAAAATATATTTGGAAACTAAGTTACATTTCTGTAACATCTCTCTGGAGAAGGAAATGGCAGCCTACTCCAGAACTCTTGCCTGGAGAAACCCAGGGACAGAGGAGCCTGGTGGGCTGCCATCTATGGGGTCGCACAGCGCTGGACATGACTAAAGCGTCTTAGCAGCAGCAGCAGCATCTCTGTATCTTTGCTGTAGTCTAAAATATGGAGCAAATCACCTGTCTTGTCTACCCTGAGGAGTAGAGGATCATAGGTGTGAACAGAAGGAAAGAGAGTAGATGGGAAAAAGCCGTGAGAGTCACTCTAGGCTCTCTCCTCCACAGAAAGGATTAAATATGTTTTCCCAAATTTTTTAAAGGTGGTGTCCACTAAGGGACTCTGATTTCTAGCTTTAGCGTCACTATTTATTAGCTGGTTAAACTGTGCTGGTTGTTTGGCACAGTAAGAATTTTACTTACAAAATAAATACAAAAATCTTGAACTTAACAGGTCTTGAAGTTTCCATAGAATGCCAAAATATAATACTTGTAGGATCTTTAATGGAATTTCAGTCAGATAGTAGAAGATGTATGTCTCTATGACAGATTTCCAAAGATTAAGTGAAAGAGCCTGTTGCTTTTATTTTTTTTTAAGAGATTGCAACTAATCAAGAAAAACTGTATAGAACAATATGGATTTTGTGTCCTTTTTAAAATGTACAGAATGGTATTTACCTTCAACTTTTAACTTCTTGCATTTTAATGCCTTTTGAACTTGGATAATGGTGACTGGATCAATTTGAAAGTTTTAAATCATTTGGATCAGTTCAGTTCAGTCTCTCAGCCGTGTCTGACCCTTTACTACCCCAGGGACTGCAGTACACCAGACTTCCCTGTCCAACACCAATTCCCATACCTTGCTCAGACTTACGTCCATTGAGTCAGTGATGCCATCCAACCAAATCATCCTCTGTCGTCCCCTTCTCCTCCTGCCTTCAATCTTTCCCAGCATCAAGGTCTTTTCAAATGAGTCAGTTCTTCGCATCAGGTAGCCAAAGCTTGGGGCTTCAGCTTCAGCATCAGTCCTTCCAAAGAATATTCAGGACTGATTTTCTTTTAGGGTTGATTGGCTTTATCTCTTGGCAGTATGGATACTTATCATCCAAGAAAAATGAGAATGGGTACCTGGTATTAATATATTACTATGATATTCCTATACCTCCATGAGAGAATGAGAGAAAAATAGTGTGTTATTTCTTGTAGAAGTCCAGAGCCCTTCATGTAAAACTGGCTTTATGAAAATCACCTTGATTTAGTCTTTGACAAGTTGGCATCTTTGAATTGCAAAAATAGCTTCTCCAACCCCTGTGTAAATCTAGATAATCAAGTGACGACAAAGCAGAATCTGGCTAATTTAAGTCAAGATTTCCTTGTGAATAAATAAAATGCTGAGAGTAATGCAACTCAGCTGGTCTCTTAAGCTCTGCTGATACTTTTAATGCATGACTGATTCCTCAAGGACTTTGTCCATGGAAGAAATATCTAGGGAAACATATAGCAAAGTATTGATTTACTTAAAACTGTATTGTCTGATGGATAACTGGAAGAAAAGTTTTTTCTTTTCTTTTCATTTTATTTATTGATTTATTTGACTGCATTGTGTGGAATATGGGGGCTCTAGCCCCCAACTCGGGATCACATCTGTGACCCTTGCATTGAGAGAGGGCTTCGCTCAGGCCCAGAGGTAAATAATCTGCCTACAATGCAGGAGACCTGGGTTCAATCCCTGCGTTGGGAGCACAGAGTCTTAATGATTAGACCAGCAGAAAATTCCTTTTAAAAAATGTTAATTTTAGGGATTCTTTTTATCCATTGATTAAATAATAAGCTATCAATGATCCTTAAGCTAACATTACACAATCACTGGATGATTGAATCTGTCACTGCTGGAGTGAACTCATATTTATACTGCTTCTCTTTCAGTGCTTCCAGCAGGATCAGGTGTGGATAAAACTTGAGGTTTCTATATTAAATTAAGAGGTGTACACATTTCTTTCATCTTCACATTCTAGCACTGTCTCTGTAAACTCAGGATTGTCAAGTTAAGGAGGAGCTGAGTCAGGTACTACTTTAATTGCTACAAGAAGTTAAATGATGGGAATTTAATGAAAGAATTGATAACTTGGCTGGCTTGAAGTCCTCAAAAAGAGGCTCTATCCAGCAATCTAGGGTTGTAATTTAATAGCTAAGCTATCATCATAACTTTTCTTGCTTTAAGTTTGTGACCACTGTGTTTCGTCATTAAAACTTTGAAATAAAGCTTATATTTCTTCTAGTCAATTCTATTTCCTTTATAAATAATAATGCTATTTTCATTTTGTAAAAATAAATTATTTGAAGATGTTTTTATTAAGCAATAGTATTTAAATGTCTTACTATTTTACCTAAAGTAGTTCTTGGGAATTTAGAGTTCCAACTTGGGAAAATTTATCTAAGTATAGTAATATTTGTATAACTTCCTTTAGGTCTTCATATACACTATGGTCTTGTTTATTATAAAACGAAAGCATATTCTTAATTTATTTTTAAGTAGATGCTTTCTATTTTCCTTTTTACATGTAAAAAGTTATAAAACGGAAATAAGTCATTTTATATCTCCTGAAGCTATTTAAAAGTATTCAAATAGTTTCCCATAAAGAAATTTATTCTAAAATATAAATTACAAGACAGAGAGGAGAAACTCTTACTGAATACCCAATGAATAAAATGTAAAAGTGACACCAAATGAGTTATTGAAATATTAGAAGACAGAAATATCAGAAATTTTACAACAAATATGAAGTGATATCTTATTGTGGCTTTGATTTGAATTATCCTGGTAATTAATGATTTTGACTATATTTTCATGTATCTCTTGATCATTTGTATGTGTTCTTTGGAAAAATGTTCAGATCTTCTGCCCATTTTTTAATTGGATTGTTTTGGGTTTTTTGGCTATTAAGTTATATGAATTCTTTATATATTTTAGATATTAGCCTCTTACAGTTTCCAAATATTTTTGTCCTATTTAGGTTTCCTTTACATTTTGTTGGTGGCTTTTGCTATACAGAAGCTTTTTTGCCATAAAATAGTCATGCTTTTTTAAATTTTTGCTTCTTTTGCTTTTGTTGCTTTTGCTTTGGGTGTCAGATTTTTTAAGAAATCATGACCAAGACTTACATCAACAAGCTTACCACCTATGTTTTCACCTAGTTTTATTGTTTCAGGTTTAATGTTCAAGTCTTTAATTCGTTTTGAGTTAATTTTTGTGTGTGGTATAAATCAGTGGTCCCAACCTTTTAGGCACCAGAAAACGATTTCTCAGAAAACAGTTTTTCCATGGACAGTGGTGGGCTGGTTCAGGCAATAATGTGAGCAATAGGCAGCAATGGGGAGAGGCAGATGAAGCTTTGCTCACTTGCCAGCTCACCTCCTGCTATGTGGCCTGCTTCCTAACAGGTCTTAGACTGGCACTAGTCTGCAGCCCAGAAGTCAGAGACCCTGGTGTGAACTAGTGGTCAAGCTTCATTCTTTTGCTGTGACAGTCCAGTTTTTCCAATACTGTTTATTGAAAACATTGTCCTTTTATTGGAGCATATTCTTAGCTCCTTTCATAAATTAACTGACCATGTATGTCTAAGTTTATTTCTAGGCTCTTAATTCTTTTCCACTGATCTATGTATCTGTTTTTATATCAATACCATACTGTTTTAATTACAATAGCATTGTATGTATGTGTGTGTATACATACATATATATATGTGTGTGTGTGTGTGTGTGTGTATATATATATATATATATATATATATATATGTATATAAACATGCATCAGTTCTGTTCAGTTGCTCAGTCATCCTGTCTGAATTTTTGCAACCCCATGGTCTGCAGCATACCAGGATTCCTTGTTGATCACCAACTCCCAGAGCTTGCTCAAATCCATGTTCATTGAGTCAGTGATACCATCCAACCATCTCATCCTCTGTTGTCCCCTTCTCCTCCTACCTTCAATCTTTCCCTGCATTAGGGTCTTTTCCATTGAATCAGTTCTTTGCATCAGGTGGCCAAAGTATTGGAGCTTTAGCTTCAGCATCAGTCCTTCCAATTCAGGATTGATTTCCTTTAGGATGGACTTGTTGGATCTCCTTGCAGTTCAAGGGACTCTCAAGAGTCTTCACCAACACCACAGTTCAAAAGCATCAATTCTGCAGCACTCAGCTTTCTTTGTAGTCCAACTCTCACATCCATACTTGACTAGTGGAAAACCATAGCTTAGACTAGTCAGACCTTTGTAGGCAAAGTAATATCTCTGCTTTTTAATGTGATGTCTAGGTTTGTCATAGCTTTTCTTCCAAGGAGCAACCATCTTTTAATTTCATGGTTGCAGTCACCATCTACAGTGATTTTGGAGCCCAAGAAAAATAAAGTTTCTCACTGTTTCCATTGTTTCCCCATCTATTTTCCATGAAGTGATGGAACTGGGTGCCATGATCTTAGTTTTCTGAATGTTGAGTTTTAAGCCAACTTTTTAACTCTCCTCTTTCACTTTCATCAATATACATGCATATTCTTGTATAATTCACACCATTCTCATATGGATTAGTCACTGTTTGTAACCCTATGAACAAATATGAAAACTGAGATATAGTGAGGTTGAATTATATCTATATCAATTAATGGATTCCAATAGTGAGAACTACTAGAAAAACTTTTTAGTTTTCCAGATACATTAGTATATGATTTCAAGGAGGAGAAAATATGTCTGTGAGATGAGCAATTTGTGGTTTAAAACTCAGGTACAGGCCACTAACATCTCACCCCTAACTGAATATCCCTTTTCCTTTCTTCCATCCTAACCTGAAGCCCCATAATTTATTTTTACTCATGTTGAGATGAGTAAATTAAATTGTAATTCAAATATAGTCACTCTTCTGATCAACAACACCTCTCCCCCATGCAGTAACTTCACATTGCATTTACAGTAAAGACAATGTCTTTATGATGGTCTACAAGGTCCTACAGAATTGACCTTATACACTACTCCTATTTCACTGCACTCCAGTCACACTGACCTCTTTACTGTCCCTCATAAAAGCCAGATATAGTCTTGCTTCCTACTCTGTGCACTGGCTATTCAGTTTACACAGAGCATGGGTCCCACTGATGTCATAGATTTCCCTCCAACGGAAACTTTTCAGTCTCTCTTCCACTGTCATTTTTAACAAGGTTTACACTGATCTCTCTAAAATTGAGTCCCTTACACCAAGGCATTCCCATCCCCGTCATTCTGCTTTGTATTTACAGCACTCTTACTTTCTAACACATGATTTAACTAATTTCCTTAATATCTTTATTATCTGTCTCTGCCAGGTAGAATTTCAGTTGCAACAAGGAAGGGATTTCTGTTAGGTGTATGTAGGTGTACACATATACACACACATGTATATCCAGTTCTAGGGGAATGCCTATTCTTTAGTAAGTGCTCAGTGAATATTAGTGGCATGAGTGTCAGCCACAAGTTCTAATATATAAAAAATAAATTTGAGTTTGAAACTGACAGTTCAGAGGACAATCAAAGACTCCTCCACAGTTATGTACATTTGTATTAAAACATGTGAGATTGCATGGCACTATATTAGATCTCTGTGATTGTTATCTGGGTTCCTAAGCTCATTTCAGTGTTAGATTTTCCAAACCCTCTATTCGTATCACTTTCTGAACACAAAACTGCAATTCCTTAATGAACCACTATTACCATCATGATTTTCAGTAATTTGACTGAGTGTCCACACTGTGCAACTCCACCCTAAACAATGCTGTCAAATGAAATTACAGAGTTAACATTATTCAGTTTTAGATACTCTCAGTAAATCTTTAAGCAAAATGATTAAGATGTATTTGGTGTGGGGCAGTTTCTGAATATAATGAACTTTTTTTATCCCTCAGTGTTGCATGCCATGTCCATCAGTGTCAGACAGAAATAACCTGACCTTGAAATGTTTGGTCCAGGTGCCATGGATGAACTGAATACGATCAATCAAACAGCTGATTGGATCATTGTGTGACAATCAGTTCTCAAGATAACCCTAGAATGGCATCATGGAACAGTGAATTCTCTGACTACATAAAATAAAACTATACATTCCCTTTTTTAAGAAATCCTGATGACCTATATACAAATTACTAGGCTGTAATAGAGTGGTCTGGAAAAATGCAGATGATATTCATATTTTTAATTCTGCCAAACTTGGGATCCTTAAAAATAGATTCACACAATAAATAGCAGTAACAAATAGGACCCACATGTTGTTTGAAGCCACAGATGCTGACAAAAATGCAGAAGCCATTTCTTATGTCTTATATTTTGTTTTAAGCCCCAGTGATGTAAATTATTTTTCTGAAGTATAACATATAATACTTTATATATTACAATATATCATTAGTACAAAATGAAACTGATTCAATCAGCTGAATTTTTTTGGTAGCAATTTGCATCTCACTTGTATATTTTTTAAAGCCACGCCACCGTCAATAAAAGTAATTATTCTAGGCTTAATAAAATCTTCTATTGAATTAATCTGTGTTAATGGATACATGTATATGTATGGTTGAGTCCCTTCACTGGTCACCTGAAACTCGCAACATTGTTAATCAGCTGTGCTAAGTTACTTCAGTCCTGTCTGACTCTGCAGCCCTATGGACTGTAGCCTACCAGGCTCCTCTGTCCATGGGATTCTCCAGGCAAGAATACTGGAATGGGTTGCCATGCCCTCCTCCAGGGGATCTTCCCGACTATGGGACGGAACTCATGCCTCTTACATCTCCTGCATTGACAAGTGTGTTCTTTTCCACCGGTGCCACCTAGGAAGCCTATTCTCATTGTATTACTGCAAAATCTTGTCACACAAACCACCTACTCGCCAGTGACCTGGCAAAAGCAATTTAGACTAAGAATCCTTCCAGATGTATTTTATTGATTTAATTCCACTGCATCATCTTTCCTTTTGACACGTCTAAGTAAAGTCTTGAATGTACTAATATGCACTAGACATCTTTCTCTTAAACACATCTAGCCTTATACTACACTTTTTAAAAATGGTCCTGGTAGGTATTAAGTTATTCAACACGTTGTTTTTTTTTTTTTTTTTTTAACTTTTATTTTGTATTGAGGTATAGCCAATCAATAGGCTTCCCAGGTGGCACCGGTGGTAAAGAACCCACCTGTCAATGCAGGAGGTGTAAGATACATGGATGGTCCCTAGGTCAGGAAGATCCCATGGAGGAGGGCATAGCAACCCATTCCAGTATTCTTGCCTGGAGAATCCCATGGACAGAGGAGCCTGGTAGGCTACAGTCCATAGGGTTGCAGAGTCAGACAGGACTGAAGCAACTTGGCACAGCTGATTAACAATGTTGTGAGTTTCAGGTGAACAGTGAAGGGACTCAATCATACATATACCTGTCTCCATTCTCTCCCAAACTCCCCCCATCCCCATCCAGGCTGCCACATAACACTGAGCAGAGTTCTGTGTACTATACAGTAGGTCATTGCTGATATGTATTTTAAATACAACAGTAACACATGTTTTTGAGCCCTATATTTTGCTAAGCTTTGCTCTCAGCACTAAACATTCCACAGTAAGTAAGACAGCCTAAACTCTATTTGAGAAGGTAAATGCTATTTTTTAAGAAATTTTTTAAATGAAAAAAAAAAGATGCAGATTATGGTGAGTTGAGGCAAATAAATATGATGATGTGTTGGGGTAACTGGGAAGGCTTTTTGAAAATCTCACATTACCATCAAAGCTAAATTAACTTTATTTTATGGGAGTAGGCATTTCAGTGAAAGTAGAAGCTTAACTCCTAACCCATTCTTCTATTTACTTTCAAAAACAATTTCTTACCTTCCTGAGTATGAAGAATCACAGTGAATCATAGAATTAGCTAAAGCTAAAGCTAAAGCTACTGTCAAATTCATGTAATATCAAATTCCACCTCATTTTAAAGATAAGGTATCAGATGCTCAGAGAGGTGAAGAGTTTTATAAAAATTTACACTGGTTGGAGGGAGAGTCATGACAAACACTGGAGTCTCCTGACTTCTAGTTGAGTGTTCTTCTCTGTACACCTCTTTCTCACAGGACATATGGTTAAGGATGGCACTCCATTGATAGGGAAGCCCAAGATATCCTACCCAGGTAAATATAAGACTCAGAATCAGCACGAGAAAACCAAAGCCATTGTAGTATCACATTTCTGTTATGCATTACCTTTGCACCAACAAATTCAAATGCTTTCTGGCAAGTTATCACATTTATTCTTAAAATATTCTTTCGAGATAATCAGAAGTCTTCTATTTCTGAAATTTGATAGCTGAATGGGATTGGGAAATAAGGCGTATGGTGCCTATTAAAATCAAGTCAGGAAGTTCATTGTGAGTAAAGGCAGAAATCAAATGATAGATATAAGCAGTTGTGTTATATTTGCACAGTAGCATGACATTTTTTTTTATTATTGTTTTTGCCATACATTGTCATGATATCACCATGGGTTTACATATGCTTCCCCTCCGGGTCCCCCCTCCCTCCTCCCTCCCCCCCGGGAAATCTCGCTGCACCAGTCCCGAGCGTCAATCCTGGGCTGGCGATTGATTAGACACATGACAATTAACATGCTTCAATGCCCATCTCCCATCTCATCCCACCCTTACCCTCATCCACAAAGTCCACAAGTCTATTCTATACATCTGCGTTCCTTTTGTTGTCTCCCATGTTGGGTTCTCATTACTGTCTTTCTAAATTCCATATATATGTGTTAATATACTGTATTGTTGTTTTTGCTTCTGGCTTACTTCACTCTGGATAATGGGCTCCAGTTTCGTCCATCTGAGTAGAATTGCTTCAAATGAATTTTTTTTTAATGCTGAGTAATATTCCATTGTGTATATATACCACAGCTTTCTTATCCATTCGTCAGTTGATGGGCATCTAGGTTGCTTCCATGTCCTGGCTATTGTAAACAATGCAGCGATGAACATTGGGGTGCACGTGGCTCTTTCAATTCTGGTTTCCTCGGTGTATATGCCCAGCAGTGGGATTGCCGGGTCATATGGCAGGTCTATTTGCAGCTTTTTAAGGAACCTCCACAGTTTTCCATAGTGGCTGTACTAGTTTGCATTCCCACCAACAGTGTAAGAGGGTTCCCTTTTCTCCACATCCTCTCCAGCATTTATTGCCTGTAGACTTTTGGATGGCAGCCATTCTGACTGGTGTAAAGTGGTACC